>QEPC01014892.1:1912769-1923495 GCA_003113815.1 Sphenodon punctatus | reverse complement strand
CCTTCCTAAGTCTCTCCCCCAGCTCCTGTCTCTCAGATTGTAAGCCCTAGGGGCAGGGACCGTGTCTATTTTATTACTTTGTAAAGTGCCAGGTACACTGCTGGCACTATATATATGTTTGTTAATAATAATAATAATAATAACACAAAGGGGAGGGGCTACACGCACTAGGGACACAAAGGGGGAACACCACACAGAGACTTACCAACAAACACTGAGACAAACAGAAGTGCAAGCCGAGGACAAGCAGGAAGGAGGGGGAGAACAAAGGAAGTGGGCCGAGAAAGAGTCAAGGAAGACTGACCAGAAGCTCCGCACCCGCCACAGCCCTCAGCAGCCCTAAACACCATACAGAGCCAATCAGGCTGTGGCAGGTGAGGCCACACCTTCCATCAGGTGTGCATAGTGCACAAGGTGGGGGAGAGAAGGAAAACAACAAGAGAAGGAGGGAAGCCACCTCCCTACAGTAGTCTGCCAGTGGTGCAGGGAGTGCCCCAGACAAGTCCCAGGTCTGGGGGTTCAAGGCCCAGCCCTGACAGTCATCAGTAGACTGATGACACACATCTCTACCTCTCTTTTTTGGTTGATCCAGGCCCGGCAGTCTAGGTGCTTATTCAATGTCTGGCAGTTGCGGGGAACTGAATGAGGGTGAGCCGTCTGAGGTTGAATCCTGACAAGACAGAGATTATGCTGGTGGGTGGGGCTAGGAAGTTGGTGACTCCCATCATTGATGGGGTTCACCCTGTACTGGCCCCCCAGGTTTGGAGTATAGGTGTGCTCCTTGATGCACAGCTCCACCTGGATGCCCAGGTGGTGACTGTGGCAAGGAGCGTCTTTGGTCAGTTACATCTGATCCATCGGTTTTGGCCATACATCTCAGACTCTGACCTGGTCACCATCATCCATGCCTTCATCACCTCAAGACTGGACTGCTGCAATGCATTCTACATGGAGCTGCCCTTGATCATGGATTAGAGACTGCATCTGGTGCAGAATATGACATCCCATCTCCTTATGGGGACGGGGTGCTGAGAGCACATAACACTGGTGCTCCGTTCATTGGACTGGCTGCCTATAGTCTTCTGGGCCCAATTCAAGGTGTTGGTTTTGACCTTAAAGCCCTAAGTGGTCTGGGCCCTGCCTATCTGTGTGACCACCTCATTTCCCGGATCCTGGAACAGTCCCTGATATCGGCCGGGGGTGCCCTTCTTGAGGTCCCCCCGGGTTTCTTGGGTGGCGATGATGGGGCGGGCATTCTCGGTCGCCGCTCTGAGCCTGTATAACTCCCTCCCGGTGGAGGTTCTCCTGTCCCTGGATCTTCCCTCCTTCCGACAACAGTGTAAGACCTGGCTATTCCACTGGACTTTTGGCCGGGGAGACGGGTAGTCGGTGGAGGGCAGGCTTAAGGGGGAAGGTATTTCTTAGCTCCTCTGTTTGTTTCTATATATTTATATTTATGATGTTTTTAAATGTTTTATATTTATGTTTTATATAAGCCACAGGTAATTAGCCAAAAGTTATTAGACCTACCTGAAATCCAGAGCATAGCACAGGTGATAGAGCAGGTAGTGCTAGATTAGTTTTTGTACATCTTACCAGGCCCCATGCAAGTTGGGTACAGCAACAAAACCCCGCTACCTTCGAGTTACTCACTGCCAACCCCAGAATATTTATCATTGGGTGGGAGAGGGGCATGTTAGCAGTTAATCAAGTGGAGAAGTTGAATTTCCAAAGGGAGATTCCATGGTGGGAGAAATTATAACCCTGTAGCAGGTTCTGCGAGTGAGAACACACATGTAAACACAGAAGGGTCACTGGCAGGAATAGAATCAGGGGAACGCATCTGCTCCACCCATCAAGACTCTCAGTAGGATTAGATGTTTCCATTGTGGTGAGGTAGTATGCCTACGGTGGAACTGCCCACCTATAGGATGTGACCATGGTTGGGCTTTGTATGTCCTCACAGCCTGATCTGCACCTGCCGAGAATTAAGTAAAGCGGTACACACACTGGGCCCAGGTGGGGAAGCAGGCCTCAGTGGCCTTGTTAGATTCAGGCTCTAATAAAACTTTAGTGAGAGAGTCTAGTGCAGTCCTGGTGGATGGAGTGAGGGGAGACCCTAATATTGCATTGTGTACATGGAGACAGATGAGATTACCCCATAGCATGGGTACCCGTGAAAGTAGGGGCAAAGGAATGCTGCTTAAAAGTTGAGGTCAGGTCATACCAAATTTACTATGGCCGCTGATCCTGGGTTGGGATTGAGCCAGGAATGGAAAAGGGACTGTTTTTATTTTTCTTATGTTTGTTTAGGAACTCATATACATTGGAAGAAGCCCCTGTCAGGAGGATTTGGGCTGGCTATAGGGGAGGAAGGAGGCCAGACTTTCCAAACTCCTAGGACTTCCTCCCTCCCTCCCCCACTTTCCCCTCTCCATGGAGGAATACTTTAGGAGACAGTGGCTGGGGGAGAAGTTTTGATGTGGCAGCAGTAGCAGGAGCATTTCCCCATAGACTGCTTCTGTCACAGTCTCCTCATAGAAGGAGAGGTGCACTGCCACAGGCAGACTTTCACATATGTGGGGCCCAGACTATTTAGAGCTCTAAAAGTCAAAACCAGAACCTTGAATTGTGCCCGGAAATCTACTGGAAGCCAGTACAGACTCCAAAGCACAAACGTAATAAGTTTATGGTGACCCATCCAGGAAAGAAGCCAGGCTGCTGCATTCTGCACCAGTCTTCAAAGATAGCCCCACATAGAGTGCACTGTAATAGTCTAGCCTCAAGGTTATAAAGACATGAATAATGGTTGCTAGGTTCGAATCAGAAAGAAAGGGCTGCAGCCTTCTCAGACAGAGTTGGTGAAAAGCACTCCTGGCCACTGCAGCAACCTGATATTCCAGGTGCAGCAGAGGATTCAGGAGCACCCCAAGGCTGGAAACCTGGGTAGCCAAAGGGGGTTGGACTTGATCAGTGATGGGAGTCCCAATCCCCCACAAGTCACAAGACTGGCCAACCATCATCACTTCCATCTTGTCTGGATTCAGCTTCAATTTGCTCACCCACTTCCAGTCTCCAGCAGCAGCCAGGCAGTGGGTAAGCACCAAGACTGCAGGACCTGGACTGGATAAAGAGACCACTGAAAGATCTAACAAGATTAACAAGGTACAGTTTCTTCCATCAGACTTCAGGCATAAATTAACCAAGACCACAAGTCTTAACTCGGTGCTATACCTTGGATAAAACCCAAACTGGCATAGGTCCAGGAACCGAATACGTCAAGATGCACCGGAATCGGTTAGGTGATCACACATGCAGTAACCTTCCATAAAAAAGGGAGGTTTGAGATGGGTTCACAGCTGGCTGGAGAGTCAGCATCAAGCAATGTTTTTGAACACGGGCTGGACAACTACTGCTGTTTCGATGGTCCAGTAACCTATGCTGAAATGATCCAATTCCTAACTGGTTGCCCGCATTTCTCCAAGCACATTCTCTGTATGGGTGGGCAAAACCAATTGATGTCTGATTGAAACTAATCCAACTAAGTAGGACAAGGCTAAGTTTCCACAAACCCAAACTCTGATAAAGGAGCAGCACCCAGCTGGTGAATACAAGTGATTTTATCTGCAAAACAGATGCCAAACTTGCCACAGTGGGCAATAGGAATGAGCGAACGTGGTTCGGAAGTTCAGAGTTCGGCCCAAACTCGGCTTGTTCGGACGACCGAACCTGAATCCGAACACGAATACGAACCGACCGAACTGAACTCAATTCCAAACGTCGAAATAACCGAACAGTTTGGATCGCGTTCAGGTGAGTTCGGGTGGCTAAAATGACAAAAACGTGGTGTCACTGGAAGGCCAAATGTGGCAGGGAGGGGGAGTCAGCTGAGGAGCAGACTTCCAGGCACCAGAGGTGGAGAGGCTTGGAGTAGCAGCCAGGCTGCCGAATCACCATCCCTTTTCGCCTCAGACCACTGACTTCGCAGTCTGCGATTGACCACGGGCTAGGCTGCACGGAGCTAATGGGGCTAGCAGTGAGGCGGGTGCAGCATGAAACAAAACTGATTGCCTCCCCCCTTCCCAACACCTTCTGAGCTAGTCACTGTTCCTGAACAGCAGGCGTTTCAGAAGGCTCCCTCTCTCCCAGCAGTTTTTGTTCCTATTCCTAATCCATTGCCATCCTCCTCCTATTTCCCCCATCCAACCCATTTACCTCCATATCATCATTTTTTAGATTATATTAGATAGATTTAGGTGTTATTTTTTGTTTTTACCCCTCCCTGTGTTCAATCTTCCTTCCTCCCTCCCCCCTCCATTGAATCCTTTTCCCGCTCCCTCTTATTCCATCCCTGATTCCCTTCCCCTATTTTAAGTTTTGGATTTATTTAGAGTAGGATTATTATTAGATTGATTTTCATTTCAGTTTTGTACCCCTCCCTGTGTTCTTTGTGTTTCCCCCTGTGTAATATTGTATATATAGATAGATAGTTATTAGATAGATAGTTACTAGATAGATATACATAGTAGTTAGCTTAGTTATAGAGATAGATAGAGATACAGTGTGTTTGTAGGACAAGGCCTTTGTAGTTAATTATTAGGATATTCCATTTAGTTCAATAGGTTTTAGAATAGTTAATAGCAGTTAGATTTAGTGTAGAGATAGATAGATATAAAAAAAAGCAACAACCCGCCGCCAGGGTTCTGGGGCCAAGTTACAGGCAGGGAGGGCTGTGGCCAATATCTTTAAGCTGCTACTCTAGCCCCAGGACCCACTGTCATGGGTCTGGGGCCATCATTTCTTGCACGGAGAGCCTTTTTCCGAATGCCCGAACCGAACACGACTGAACCGAATGGCCAAACCCGAACACAGCGAACGGACTGAACGGGTGAACCGAACCGAATGGCCGAATCACGACCTGTTCGCCCATTCCTAGTGGGCAATGGATATCTCCAATTCTGGGCAGAGACAGACCGATTAACCAGGCCATTCACCACCCAGAATAGCTCCACTGGATGCAAGTTTACAGATGCTACAATAGTGCAGAAGAAAGCTTTCTTCACTGTCATTACATCCACAACATAGCCCTTCAAAAAAATGTATGCTGCAACTGGTCAGTTTCAGCACGAGTCGAGTGCCATCTTTGCTCTAACCACCTACCCTCCCATTTCAACTGCTTCAGATCCTCTACATACATGGGGAACCTATGCTACCTCAGCAGTGAGAATAACCACCTGGGTACAACCATGTCAATCCGCATGGTCAACATGCTATTCCACAGATCAACAAGGCCATTGAAAGAGTAGCTGTCAAGGTGATCAGGTATATCCCCAGAGAGTTCTAGAATCCTAGTGGATACATTAGTCTTTGGAAACTAACTGGTCCACCATGTGGATGGGGGCAAAGGAAAGAAGGGATCTGGGCCTTCAGAAAGTAAGGGTCCGACCACGACAATAGTATCATAAGAGCCCCAATAAAGGCAACAGTAACCCATTAGCTAAGACAAGGAGGTTCAGAGGAAGTCAAAGTTTAATAGCTGGGAAAGGTCATAAGGTAAAAGGGATTCTCATGAGGACAGTTTAGCCCTTTGGAACTGTACAAATGAGCATATTCATACCTTAAACCACATTGGGCTACCATTGGGCAGGAGGGAGCGGTCTAGAAATTTTTTAAAGTAAAAATTAATTAATTCATTGTAGGACTGCAGAGAACTGTACCAACCTATAAACTAATAGCGTTGTCAAACCCTCTCACTCACCTTCAACAAGCGCCCTGGCCTCCCCACCCACCCACTATCTCTCGACCAACTCCAGTAAGTACCCAGACCCACTGCCAGCTCAACTACTGCTCTTGACAAGTGTCTTGGATGATCTTCAAGTTGCTAATTATCTCTGGACCTGTCCGATTCTCGCTAGAGCCCCAGCCTGACCCCTCTTGCCAGATGCTGAATCCTCCCACCAGGTATCCCCTGCTCTGCTGTGAAATTCTCCCAGGGCCCTTTAGCCTCTTCCCTATTATTTTTGCAAATACAGTCTAATCCAGTCCTGAAGAGTTGACAGACTCTCCCAGCTCTGTGCCGAGTAACCTTAGCTGCCACTCCTCCAGATTCCCTACAGCATCAGCTTTTCACCCCACTTGGTACTGCTCACTATTCTGAGGATTTAAAAGGGAAAAGAGGGGGTGAGAACTGAAATCAGAGGAAGACCACTGACTATAAGTGCTATTACTGTCCCAGATGCTTCCCTATACCCCACCCTCCCTGGCCCCTTGTACTCCTTCCATCTCTTCAATCCTTCATCTTTTATTCCTTCTTCCTGGCATGTGTTTTATGTGGGCATATACGTAGGGGTGGGACACCAGGGCAATTACCGGCTACCGGATTTACCAGTTACCAGTTTTCAAAAAAACAGATTCCTGGATTAAATCTGGTATACCGGTACCGGATTTATTCCATTGATTTCAATGGGGAACTGTCCCCATTGAAAACAATGGAATAAAAATTTTTTTCCTCCCCCTCCCAGGCTGTGCAGGTGGAAGGGGGGGGCACCCCCCACTCACCCTGCCCAGCCTGGATTTTAAATTTTTTTTTTCCCCTCTAAGTCCCTGCTAGTGCGGACTCCGGGCCACCGGCGGCGACCCAGAGCCTGCACCAGCAGGGACTAGGGTGATCCCTGGGGTGGGGGGTGGTTTAACACCCCCCACCCCAGGGATCACCCTACCTCCCCACCCAGGGATCGCCTACCTTGCGCTCTAGGCAGCGGTGGTCCGGCTCTGGCAGCTTCAGCGCTGGCCAAACATTTAAACAATCACAAAGAAAGGCGGCTGATTAAAGGATCAGCTGCATTTTTTGTATCGTTTAAAAGTGCCCTTAGTATTCAGTATTCACTAATACTTATCTACACAGTAAGCAAATGTACTTGCATGGTAAATTTGCAGGTGAGTTTGTGTGTGGGGGGTTCACATCACTGCAGAGTGGCCAACATCTGGTTGTCACAGGTGTTATAACCTGGAACAAAGTTAGCGACAGAGTTGTCACGTGTATATGTTTGTTCTATAGTGAGGCTTGCATCCACTCTGCATCTCACTCATTCATGCCAATGGGTGGTTCATACATGACGGTCGCAGCAAGAATCAATCTGGGCTCCTAAACTAATGTGATGGGGACCAGGCCGTATGTGTATCTGACCAATCCCCATGCTGCGCCCAACAGCCCACTCCCCCACCCCCCAATTAACAGCCATGGCAGCCAACGACAGCCCCCATGGTGCCCCAAACCGGCAGGGACATCCAGTAAAGTAGGCTTTCAAACATAAAAGCTCGCTTTGCTCCCTGTCGGGCAGTCAGATTCCGGCTGTGGTGGAGCCTAGTGTGGGCTGTGACTCTGAGACTTTCCCAAGTCACAGCCCATAGTAGCCGCCACCATGGCCTGGATCTAACCCATGCCAATATCCGATGGCTGGGAGTGGACTTGACGGTGCTCTGCAGTTTAAACCAGGTCAAAGTGTGGTACAGCAGGCCACTGTCATGTCTGAAAACACTCAATGTGGCAAAGAAAAGTATTCACACCATGGCTGGCCTTATGACTTGGATCTGTGCGAGCCACAATATGTGAACTGGACCCTTGCCCATCCTGGCTGGTCAGGGACAGCAGGTAGATGGTGGGGCCATTGCTGGTGGGGGTGGTCAACGCTTCCTTGGGGAGGGAAGGTTACCGCAGTCCCTTAAGGGGACTGTCATCTGACCCCTCCTCAAGGAGGGGTCAGACGACATCTTTGGACGTTGACTCCCTGGCAAGCTATCAGCCTGTCTCTAACCTCCCCTTTTTAGGGAAGGTTATTGAACGGGTGGTGACTCTTCAGTTGCAGGTGCATCTGGATCATATCCATTTTCTAGATCCCTCGCAGTCTGTTTTTTGCCCAGTTTATGGTACTGAGACTGATTTTGGCCTTGGTTGATGACCTCTGAGTGGAACTAGATAAGGGTCACTCGACCCTTCTGGTTCTGCTCGATATCTCGGCTACATTTGACACAGCAAACCATGAGGTGTTGGTGACTCGCTTGTGGGACCTGACTGGGTTGGATGGAAAGGTTTTGCAATGGTCCAGTCCTTCCTGGTAGATCTCATTGGGTGGTTCTGGGAGATTGTACATCTTCTCCTAGGGCTCTCTCATGTGGGTTCCTGCAGGGTTCCATCCGGTCCCCTCTCTTGTTCAATGTTTATGTGCAGCCTTTGGGAGTGGTTGTTCATAGATGGGGAGTTTGCCATCAGTATGCTGATGACATGCAACTGTACCCGTCCTTTTCATTTGACCCAGGTCCCTGTGGTCTTGGTGCTGTCCCGGTGCTTGACAGCTGTGGTGGACTGAATGAGGTCAAGGCGATTGAAATTTAATCCCGATAAGATGGAGGTGATGCTCATTGGCAGGTTTGGGGTTCTTGATGAGGGGCTGTTACCTGTTATTGATGAGGTTTGCCCCATGTTGTCATCTCAGATTAGGAGCCTGGGGGTGCTCTGGAAACACAGCTGTGTCTGGATCTCCAGGCATCAGCTGTGGCCAGGAGTGCGTGCTGCCAGCTACATCAGGTGAGGCGGCTCCACCCCTACATCTTGGATTCTGACCTGGCCACTGTCATCTATACATTTGTCTCCTCAAGACTAGACTAACGGTAATGCACTCTACGTGGGGCTGCCCATGGTGATGGTTTGGAAGTTGCAGCTCTTATAGAGTGCCACGGCCCATCTGCTTACGGAGAACGGTCATAGGGAGCACATTATGCTGGTGCTCCGGACTCTTCAATGGCTGCCTATAGTCTTCTGGGCCCAATTCAAGGTGCTGGTGCTGGTGCTTACCTATAAAGCCTTAAATGGCCTGGGCCCTACTTATCTGAGGGACCACCTCACTTCCTGAGTCCCTTGGCGGCCTTTGCAGTCATCAGGGGCTGCCCTCCTGGAGGTTCCGCGCTATAGATGGGTGGGGACCAACAGGAGGGTGTTCTCGGCGACTGCTCCGGTGCTGTGGAACTCCTTTCTGGCAGAGGTCCGCCTCAGCCGAAACTTCTTACAGTCTGCCGTCAGTGTAAGACCTGGCATTTAGTGGAGAGGATGTTTCGGGGGAGGATCTATTATGTTTTTACTCACAGCACTTGTATTTTTACTATTTAATTGCTTATGTATGACTTTATATTGTTGTTTTTTTATTGTATATGATGTGAGCTGCTCCAAGCTTCCTGAGGCAGGAGGGAGCGGGGTATAAATTTATTAAATAAATAAATAAATAAATAAAGAAATAATGGTGGGGGCAGGGAGGCAGGCGTTCAGATAGTACTGGCCTCATTAGCCTCTGAAGTGACAAGGGAGTTTTGTCATTCTCCTCTCACTTCTGAGGCCCCAGGTGAACAATTCCCTTGGGGCTTTTCTCCTGCTGGCTACATGGTGGGAAGGGCTCTGCAGAAGTGCCATGCCAGGGAAGAGCTGAGGGGAAATGCTCCTGAGTGCGACTCTCACCATTCCTGGGGTAGGTGCTTCCCCACCACAAGGCCGGCAGAGGGAAGTAGGAAGCAGAAGGCACGGGGATGGCTGTGCTGAGGGAGGGCTAGATGTGGGGCCCAATGCACTGCCTCGAGACAGAGGCTGGCAAGTTAAGTGGTTATGCTTAGCTTTTTGGTGGCAGTGTGACAAAGCAGCTCCCAGTGCGACTTTCACACCTAAAGTCACACTGGGAGCTGCTTTGTCACACCCCCCCAATTTTTGTGGGGGTTGTTTTAAATTTGTTTTATGTTTAAAAATTGTTTTTAAAAACTGTTTTATATTGTGTTGAAAGCCGCCCCGAGATGCCGTGGGCATGGGGGGCGGCATATAAATGTAACAAAATTAATAAATAAATAAATTAAATAAATAAAAGAGGACATCTGGTCATCCTACCTGAAGCCATGTCCCAACTCCTATCTGGTCCAGGAAGCAGGGGCAGCTGGTGGGTTTTGATGTTGGAGGGGCGCTGGGGCAGTAAGACCAGCGGGCCTAAAGGCGGAGCCAGGGGGATGGTAGACGGAGCTAGGGGGACAGTAGGTCAGTGGCATGGCATAACCCAGTAGCAAGGAGTTCCCAGGGTTAACATGGGATGGAAGAAAACACAGTCTATATGCACATTAAGCTTAAAATAAATAATTTATAAACCCCAAACACAGGGAAACACCCAAAACACTGGCATAACCCAGCAGCAAGGAGTTCCCAGGGTTAACACTGGATGGAAGAAAACACAGTCTACATGCACATCAAGCTTAAAATAAATACTTTATAAACCCAAAACACAGGGACCCATCCTTGTAAAGCACCCCAGTCACACCCTGAGTCCAATTTTACCACACACATCTCATTTCCAGCATTTTGAACACAACTGAAATCGCATGACTTGCAGTGACATCTCGCTCAGGATTTCCAAACCTCCATTTTACCACACACAGTCCCTGCTGCACTAACCCACTAGCCCCCCCTCCCCTCCCCAAGATCCCAGGAGCCCTTGCTCCCAGCACCCCTGCTCTAACTCACTAACCCCCCACTCCTCTCCCAGGGAACCCAGGAGTCCTGACTTCCACCACCCATCCGGGTGGGATCCAGGACTCCTGGGTTCCCTGCAGCACCCCCCTGCTCTAACCCACTAGCCCCCCACTCCTCTCTCAGGGAACCCAGGAGCCCTGGCTCGCAGCCCCCCCTGCTCTAACCCACTAG
>QEPC01014892.1:1891553-1909660 GCA_003113815.1 Sphenodon punctatus | reverse complement strand
GGGGGGGGGGGGTCGAGGGTTTTTCTTTTTATCAGCTCCAGTTTTATGATCTGCTTTGTATTTTACTATCTGTTTTATGATAACCTGTTATGTTTATATTTATGTATTTTATATTTATATTTTTTATGTCTTGTTAGCCGCCCTGAGCTGTCTGTGGCAGGATGGGTTGCAGGGTATGAAATGTAAAGAAAGAAAGAAAATAAATAAATAATATGTTTAACAGCCTAACTCAGACTAAGAGCAAGGCCATGGACAACTTTCAAATTGTTAGCTCTTGAATCATTATATTAATGAACTCAGTAACACAGGCCTCTTTAGTCACCAAGATCCATACACATGTCTTTGCGTTTCATTCGAACACCAGTTTCTCCATAGGGGAAAACAAGGAGAGAGGGAACTAAAGTTGCCCTTCTGAACCCATATCTCTTTTGCTTGGGCAGAGGCCTAAATGAGAGAGGATCAACACTAATCAGAAGAGGAAGTTAAGTGTAAAAATAACCATTTTGCTTTTTCACAATCTCGGTTTTCACTGCCACGCTTCATTTCAGCCATGGTTTCTTTTTCCTTTAATTGGTTTTGACAGCAGATTCCCCCTGAGAGCCTGAGCCTTGAGATTCCAGAGGGGTCAGTAGCAATAAGCAGTGTGTAATGTAACAAGTCACCAGGCCACATTCACTGAAGGGGCAATGAGCATACAAATAGGATTTAACTTTTGAAATATTCCCCCCAGAACCACTAGAACTCTTCCAGCTTGAGGCCACAGGACCCTCTTTTATATTTTACTTCCTGCCACAGACTCTCAAGACTCTTGTTGTGATGACTCTTCTTTTGGCTTAGAAAGGTGCATCCTTCCAGCTTTGTACAGCTTTTTGCAGGTTCTCAAACAAGGGCTAAACAGGAGCTCTTAGGTACTCAACCCCTGTGAAAGTCTGCCCACCTATGAATTTAGAAGGATAATTTCAGACTCCTGGTTTTGACAGTCTTATTCAGAATGTTTAACTAGCAGATGTAATGCTGCCCAATAATTTGGGTGGCAAACACTTAGCCGGCTGTTATGTCTGTTCAAGACCCACTATGTATTTGCTACTCAATTGCTCTTTGTTGTTCACCTGCAGTAAGGGTGGGACACCGGGGAGAATACCAGATTTACTCGTATCCGGTATTGGATTTACCAGTATCGGCATACTGTTTTTTAAACATTGGCCGCTTTACTGGTTTTTTTTACATTGTGGCCATTTATTTCAATGGCTGCGATGTAAAAAAAAAACCCAGTAAAGAGGCCAACGTTAAAAATACGGTATGCCGATACTGGTGATTATCGGATTAATCCGATACCGATATTCCCACCCCTACCTGCCAGTGAGGAGCAGGTCCTAGCCCACAACTGTTACTGAATCTGGTAAGAACATAAATAGTGCCATACCAGGCAGGCAAATGGTCCATTGAGCCCAGCATCCTGTCTCTGACAGTGACCAATCTTGATCGCTTGGAAGAAATACCCAAAAGGTCACAATGGGGCAATTCATTTCCTTTTGTTTACTCCCAGCTCCTAACAGTAAGAGGTTACATTCACCAAGCCTACCTATGACTGATAGCTGCTAATGGACCTATCCTCCAGAAACCTGTCAAATCCTTTTGTAACCCAGCTATACTACTGACTTTGATCACATCTTCTGGCAACATATTCCACAACTTAATTGTATGTTGAGTGAAAAACACTTAAAAATTTTTTCTAGCTGCATTAGCAGCCAGAAAGTTACAGGCAGGACCACTTTCCATTTTAAAATACCAAATACAAAAGCCATTTTTTGACGAGACGGCTTGAACTTTCTTTTTGAAAATTTAACTGTGTGTTCTAGTAGATGGGAGGGTCGTATATGCAAAAATTGAAGAAAATTCATTATGGAAATCAAAGGTTATAACGATTAAAAAGTTAATTGTCAGTGGTCATTTCCCCCCCTCCCTTTTTTTGCAGTTCATATCTTGCTCGCCTTTGTGACTTGAGCCCCCAAAATTCATAGGCATGTAGCCCGAGATGTCCATCAAGTGCTGTTGTAGGCTGATGGTGTTAGGTAAGCCCAAATAGCTATTAATGTTTAAAAGTTTAGTTCTTTCAGCCAATCAGCGGTGGAAACCTGGTGATGTGGCAGGGAGAGCTCTCCAAAGGCTCATCTCTAGCTTCAACAGCAAATGGGAGTGCAAGAGGGCTTAAGGCAGATCAGGCAACACCTTAAAATCCCACCCACTGTCTGTGAGTTGATAGATTATATCTGCAAAACAAATGGTTTGGGGCAACTGGACATTTAGTACAATTATGTTCTCGTTGAAGTCAATGGTTTAGCTCCCATAGGTAGATTTCAGTGGGAGAGGACTACATGTACTGTGAATTTAAATTGTAAGCTCTTGGGCAGGGACCGTGTCTATCTTTTTTTTTGTAAAACGCCAGGTACATTGCTGGTGCTATATAAATACTACTAATAAATAAATAATAATAATAATAATAAATACTTTTGCTTTGACTTTGTTTCTTCATTTTGTAACCTCAGACCTGCCTGACAAAGAACTCTGTGAGGTCCAAAAGCTTCCATACCTCCACCAACTGAAGTTGGTCCAACAAAATATATCACTTTACTACTTTGTCCTTATTGCCACTTAGTCTCAGAATCTTTATTCCTTTTGGGAATAAATTGCAGGTTTGAGACTATAACTCTTTCCCAGAGAGAAGTCCTGACCAGCTCCAGGAACAGGAAGCTCTGAAACAGAGTTTCAGGCTCTAATACCCAATCTTAGCTTAAAAGGGTTAGCTTTTTTTTTTTTTTTTTTTAAAAAAAACCCCATCAGCTTAATGGCTTAGCTTTTGTTAAAAACAACCACCACAACCACCACATAAATCATTGAGCATTTAGTATCAGAGTTGGAAGCAACCGTGAGGGTCATTGAGTCCAGTCCCCTGTTTGGTGTAGGGGTACCCACACCCCTCCCGCACCTTGCATGCACCCAGAGAACAGAGCATTTATGGAGACATACTAAAACAAATAAGGATTGCCCGTTGGAAACAACAGATGCAACATGAATGCCAGCTGGAAATAATGCAGCCCTGTGAATGCCAATAGCCCTTACTGGGCAGTAAAGCAATACAATAGAGCTGCATTGATAAAAGAAAAAAAGAGAGAGAGTAGAGAGGGGGTGGAATGCCAAAAAAGGGCAGTGGTGTTTGTGTGTATTTGGGGGTGGGAGAGAATAAAAAGTGCCAAGAGAAAAGCATAGGGAGTGAGCCAAAAGGAGGTGTTGTGATGACATGAGACTGGTTGGGAGTGCAGCAATGAGGCCACCAGGAGCAACTGAAATGACATGTGGGGCTGGGTAGAATAAAAACATGAGGACACCAGGAGCAGCTGGAATGGCAGGGAGGGGGCTAGATCCAACCCCTTGTCATTCCTCCTCTCTCTGCCACTTGTCCTTGTCATTCCAACAACATCTGGGTCCCCTGTCCTTCAGCACATTCTCAGTCAACTCCATTGTTATTTCATTAGGACCTCTTTACTACATCCTTATCATTCCATGTAGTTACCTTGACATTCTGTGCACCCTGAATCCCCAACACCCTGCTTGTTATTCAACTCAGTCATTCATTGTCCATTCTGTATCCTTCTCTTTTCTTTAATTCACCCAGCCCTTATATCATTCCACCCTTTACTCATTGTCCCTTGTCATTCCATCCAGTTCCCACTCATTCCACCCCACACCCTCACAGTCCATCCACCTTTCCACTTTGACTCCCACCTTGCCATTGCACCATCGCCCCATCATCTCTTCTTTGTCGTTCCAGTTACATGAGTGCCCCCCTCTCTCCTCATTCCATCTCATCCTCTCTTATTCAACTCCTTCCCTATAATAATGGGCATTTTTACACAGACCTTAAAGTGCTGGTCTTTCAATCGTCTGGGTTTACAAGTCCACAAGTAAGTTCCGGATTCATTCTTCTCTCTCTCTCACACACTCTCTCACTGCCCTGAGGCAGTTCCTGGAGGCATTCTTCACACAAACACTGCCTTGAGGCAGCCTAAAGTAGCCTCAGCTGTAGACGTGACAGGCTGCCATGGAAACCAAGTGACCACAGCTGCCTGAAGCAAAGCAGTTTACCAGGACAACTTTTTACACACACAAGTTCTGGGAGAAGTTCTAAGCAGAAGTTCAAAGAGCCGGATGTTTAATATCTGGGTGAGTGATTTAGACACACAGAAAGTTCAGGGTGTAACATCAAATATGCAGGAGAAATGTGCGTGTAAAAACCACACGTTGTTTGTCATTCTGTCAGCTACTTGTGGCATCCTCTGTCATTCCATTCAAACACTGGTCATTACACCGGATTCAAAGTTTCCTCCTTGTCACTTCACAATGTTCCTTGGCATACCAACAAACCCCAGTGACTTCCTTCCAGTCAATTCATCCTGCCCTCACCATCCTAGCTGCTCCTGTTGGTCTTTTGTCATTCTACCCAGTCCCTCAACATCCCAACTGCTTACTGCAGCCTCTTTGTTATTCCATCCAAGCCCCAGGCATTCTAGCGGTGTGTGAGGGTGTCCTCTTTGATATTCCATGCACTGCCGGAGGCCGCCTCCCTGTCTTTTCACCCAGTCTATATTCATTCCAGCTGCTCCCAATGGCCTCCTCCTTTTACCATCCCAGCCACTCCCCTTAATTCCAGGTGCTCCCTGGGGCTCTAGTCTCTGTCATTCCGCCCACCCTACTCCCACAGGCCTCCTTGCCATCATTCCACCCAGTTCCTCTTCATTTTAGGTCCTCCTGGTGGCCTCCTCAGTGTCATTCCACCCTATGCAATTTTCTACAGTAGCTAATTCAAAATAATGAGGTCAATTAAAACAATCTGATTTTAAATGTTAAACTTCATATATACATATATAAAATGTATTAATTTATTGATTTAATAACTGAAGAGATGGTTTTAAGAACAGCCTCAGTAATGCATTCATTTTCCCATTTAATGGAAAATTTGTTTTGTATTCTGTCACTTTGCCAACTACTGACTTCAGCCCTCCAAATCAACATCCCTCCTGGATCCACCCCTGGGGTGGGTGACAGCCCCCCAGGCCAAGGGTGAGCTTGGAACCAGTGCTGCACGGCTGCCAGGGCGGGGTGGGTGGGAATAACTCCCCACCCCCCCACCTCCTTGTTGACCGGCCTGACAGCTGACAGCCCCCCCATCCCATCCCATTGTCCAGCAGTGGCAGCAGAACCAGCAGGGGAGGGGAGGAGGAGGGAGAGGAGCTAACACCGCTCCACCCACCCACTCTGTCTCCCCGTCTCCACTCACCTGCTACCGCTGTGCACCACCACTCACTGACAGTTTCAAAGGCCCCGCACTGCTGGGGCCACCATATTCCTAGTCCAGCATGCTGACACTACATTTCCCAGCATGCCAGACTAGGAAAACAGCGGTCCCATTGTGCACACATACTCAGGGCCTTTGAAACACTCTAGTGGTGGTGGTGGTGGCGGCAGAGGCAGCAGGGGCAGTAAGAGCAGGCGAGTGCGGGCCGGTGCAAGTTCCTTCTGTTACCTCCCCCACCCCCAGTATGTGAGAGTCTGTCTGTGTGCATGTGTGTGAGTCTGTGTGTGTATATGACTGTGTGTATCTCTGTCTGCGTCTCTCTCTCTCTCTGTCTCTGTGTGTGACTGGGTCCCTCTGTCTGTAAGTCTGTGTGTGAGTGAGTAAAACTGTCTGACAGTATGTGTGTGTGTGTGTGTGTGACAGAGAGAATGAGAGAGTGTCTGTCTGTGAGAGAGACTGCTCCCAAGCGGCCATGGCATGCAAGTGCACATGACGACACCTATCCCTTCATGCCTTGCATGCAGAGCATTCCATAGAGTTCTTGGCAGAAGAGACACTGCCTGGGAATGGTTTTTTTGTTTTGTTTTTGCACTTGTTTGGATCTGTCCCTGTGATCAGGGATCTTTTTTATTAGCAAGACATTTTATTAATTACATATAACAAGACAGACATTCACCTGTGAACATTAAAAGAGTACAAACTAAATGGACAACAGAAAACAAAGAAAACAGTAAACCACAGCCACATGAATACAGACACAAACCGCACTGTACTCAGATTTTCAGTGTCAAATAAAATTGTTTGCATCATAGTCATAACTGCTTCAGGAGAATTGTTTCATATGAAGATGGTTTTATAATCCTTGTAGGTTCAGCCAGCAAGGCATTCAAATGGCATGTCTTGTGTGTCTGCCACAATTCTTTCCATAGACATCAAATACCACATTCATCTTAAATCTTGTTCAGTAAGGTTCCTCTGGAATTTCCCTGGGCTGGCAACAACATGTAAAGCAGCCATTCTAATTTGGTGGCATGTGAGCGTTTCTCCCTTAATTAGATGACACTGCAAGAAAATACCTACCTTGCTTTAATAGGTATATTTAAATCAGTTATTTCCTTCGTAAATTGCCAGACAGATCACCATAGGGGACGAACCACTTCACAGCTCCACCAATGTGGTAGCAACCTCACTGCAACCCCTCCAACGAAGATCAGAAAGGGAATTATTAGACCTTTTCAAGATTTGTGGAATAAGGTACCAACGGAGGTTCAGCCTGACCTGTACTTCCCTGACCAGTAAGGACTTTGATCCTTTATACATATTATTCCACATTTGGTGCCTGTCTTTTTTTTCTCTTTCTATTTGTACTTTTAGTTCATCTACCCAATTACTTATATACCCATGATCCACCAACCTAAACAGTTTCTTAAGTTCCTTACACAGTTTAGAGAAGATTCCCTTATCTGACTCAAATTCAAATAATAAGAATTCCAGAGAGAGTGGTAATCTCCCATAGTGAGACCTGTCACAATGATTGTTTACTAGACATTGTAATCTCCTATGAGAGAAAAAATCCACTTTACATTGTATTTTTCTCCTCCAATACCTCTAGGAACATACATGTCATACCATTAAATACATGTTTCACCATAGTTAAACCCCTAATCTGAAGTTCCTTAATTAATATATTAATGGTGTCTTTTCTGTCTACTGCCTGGGAATGATTTGTAGACTGTGTTCGCCAACCAAACACAGAAAGGATTCACATTACAAGGTAGTTTGGTTTAGAGAACAAAGGGGATTGGTCTGTCCTTGATTTTTCTGGAGTACATATTTCACCTCCTATTCCTGAAAACCATTGCTTGATGTGTGAACAGCAGCAAGATACAAGGACTTATTAAACCAAACTAGCTGTGTGTGTGAACCTGGCAGTACATGGTTAATGTTCAGTCCATATTTTTAAACCTAGAAAACCTCTTTCACTAGGATAAATGGTTTGTGAACATAGCACCTTCCTTTGCACTACTAGTAGATGTAATGGTGCGAGGTTTGAGCCTGTTTAGTGCAGGTGTTGAGCGCTGGAAGTGATTTACCACTGGGTAGAAGTTACCACACAGTTTTGCATGGGCCACTCCTATATAATAACATGCCATGGAGCCAACAGGAAGTTACTTCTGGGCAGAAACAGCCAGATAAAATGATTTTCATTTCAGATAAAATAAACATTTCATATGAATACTCCAGTTATTCAGATTATTTTTAAAATTACAGCACCAGCTGTTTTCAATAATCAGTCTATCAGTTTGCCTTCAGTTTAAAGTAGGTACCAGACAGCCCAGTAGCAACATACTTAGCCAGTGCAGGTACTGGACAAGTGGGACACCTGTCCATGGTGGCATCATTCTCAGGGCAATACTGCTGCCACAGAGAAATGCACCAACACTCCCCAGCTTCTCCTAGCCTGCTCTGGGCAGCTACCCTGACCCTGGATCTTGTAGCCACTATGTCAAGCTGCTGCTGCAACAGCCCCGGGCTCCAGCTGCTTTGGTCCTTCAGGCCACACTTCTAACTGTTGGGAGGGCACTGTGGGGAACGGCATGCTGTTTCCATACTGCAAGTGCAGAGTTAGAACCCTATGAGAAACTTTGGCTGAAGTCCAACTGCACTGGGCCTGACACAGCTGGGGTCTTGCGAGGCCAGGCCCAACGTGTCTAGGTGACCCCTTATGGAGCGCCTTGACATCAGAGTGCTCCATAAGGGGCAGGGCTAGTATGTTAGCCAATATGGCCATGCTTCCTATAGGCTGTGACATCATGACACTTTGTAAGGGGTGGAGCCTCCTGTAGATCAGGAACCCAGGCCAAGCAGTTTGGGCAAAGAGTGCACCCAGCCCAGGCTCAATGGAACTGGTCAGGTTCTGCTGAGATTGGGTCACAAGTCTCTGTGTTGAGTGCCAGTCCCTAGTCTTCTTCAGGTAGGCTGAAAGGGGTCATAAGGTGGGGGTGCCAGGTCCAAGCCTGATTCATTCCTAGCAATAGCAGAACCTCCTTGAACTCCAGAGAACAGGCAGCAGCACATCTGGCCTCAGGATAGGAATCAGGAACCACTTATTAGACTATAGGGTAAAGCCACGCGTGACCACCGGGCTGCCGTGGTGCTCGCCCGCCGGAGCACAGAACAGACATGCTCCTGGGTGGGCCAACAGCAGCACAGCCTGGGGGCAGGGAGAACAGGAATGTGCAGCTGGCCTGTTGCGACCAACGCTCTGCCATAAACAGGCAGCCATGGAGGACGACAGCTGCCATGGCAGAGGTGGTCTGGGCTGGCAGACTGGCCCCGGAGCCAGATGTGCAGGCTCCGGGATTTCCCGCTTTGGCCCAGTCCTTCAGACCCTAGTCTGGGCTGTTCCTTCAGCTGGTTGCGGAGATGAGAGCCTGGGCTATCCGCCAGCATGACCCAGGATACCCTGGATCAACATCTGGCAGCCAGGAACCACACATGACAGTGGCCCACTGGGCAAAGTAGGCGTAAGCGGGCCTGGCTTTACCCTTACTTAGCAGCAACATCTGGCTTTACTCTTACTTAGCAGCTTCTTGGGGAGAGGGAAAAATAGCTAGGACCAGCCCTGTCAGGAAGAGCTCAAATCAGCACCTCTCTGTGGTGTAACAATCTGTCTACAGTCTATAAAGGTATTAGTCTGCACAGCTTAGTTTATATTAATTGAATTGCAAATGCCAACAAGCTGTGGCCATAAGAGAATCTAATAGGTTTGAAGTGTTCCAGAACAAAGCTACTTTTATGATTTATACACTTGCCAGACAACCATCAAATTCTTTTCTGAAACTGGAGCTTCACCGGTAGCGCCATAGGGGCTGGCTAGCTAGCAAAGAATTCTTGGCATCAGAGCAGCTGTCCTGGAGTGGTACAAAAGGCATTGCCGATGCAAGGCGGAGCTATCAACAGAATGTCTATCAGTGCAGACAACAAATGGAACACACGCTTTAGCTACTTCTGCCACATAGGATCCACTGACAACATACCGGACAACAGTTATATTTACATGGAAGGTGTGGTGGCCCTGGCATGACTGTGTTGCTTTACACTGAGCTGTCAGGAGTGAGCCAGAAAGAATAAGCAAGAGCAAAGCAAGGGAGTGCCCGAAGGATGATGCTCTTGGAAAGTTGAATATCCTGAGACACATTCTCTTGTCTCTTCCCATTTGTATTTGGTACAGCAACAAAGCAAAAAAGGATTAACTCTCCCAACTGACCAATTACAGAACATATAACTAGTGGTGAAATAAAATCGGTGATTTGGTATTTGGGAATAAATATTTGCATTTTCAGAGAGTCATTTGAATCTCCAAACAATATCTGCATAACTACTCTCTTGGTTTTCTCATTTGGGTTATTTCAGGTGCTTTATGTTGGCTAGTGTGCATGTGCAATAGTGCTATTAGCCAAGTTGGCTTTCAAATTTGTGGGGCCAAGGGCAAAGATAAAATGCAGGACTCTGCCTCGTGGCCTCATCTGCTTAGGGGTACCCTCCGAGGTCCTGGAGGTGGTCATGTTTGGGACCCCACACCCTGCCCTGGTGAAAACGGGGGTCACTTGTGGGGCTCACGAAATAGGGGAAACAGTGGGGCCAAGAGCGGTCATCCCAGGTTTTCCTGTGGCAAGGCCAGTCCTGGTTAATAGCACGGAACTACCAAAGTAACCAAAACAGATATCCAATGAAGAGGAAAAAGGATAGAGGTTTGTATTTGCTCCTCAGAACTGAACTGAACTGTGAAAATATTTATTTATTTTATTTAATAGACTTATACCCCACCCCTCCTGCTAAAGCAGCCCGGGACGGCTTCCAACAATTAAAACACAATACAATAATATAAAAATATTAAAACAGGGCTACATATAATAAATTTGTCAGATATGACATTTTCACTAGATATTTGTTTCATTTCTACATGTGAGTTGGACCAGAAGCAAGCCACTGGCTTTTTTACATGGATGTTTAAATCCAAAATAATGTATCTCAACCCAGGTTTAAAGGTCTGTGTAAAAACCTAATCCAAGAGGGCATTCAGACGTGTCTTTAAATCGCACAGCTGCTTTGGCGGCATCGTGCGATTTAAAGANATTCAGACGTGTCTTTAAATCGCACAGCTGCCTCGGCGGCATCGTGCGATTTAAAGAACCCCGCACTTCCGGGTTGGTGTGAATGCGGTGAGCGCGCACATTTCCACTTAGCCCGAATGTTTGGAGCGCGGTTTGAAAAGCTGCTCGGAGCAACTTTTCAAACTGTGCTCCAAACATTCGGGCGAGGTGGAAATGTGCGCGCTCAGCGCATTCACACCAACCCGGAAGTGCGGGGTTCTTTAAATCGCACGATGCCGCCGAGGCAGCTGTGCGATTTAAAGACACGTCTGAATCCGCCCATAGTTTAAAATATCCGGGTTAAGACTGAATCCAGGTTTATTTCATCCTCATTTTCAAGGATTTATTTAACTGAGCTCAAATAAACCCAGGTTAACATCGGTGTAACCTATAAAACAGCCTCTCTACCCAGCAACATCTCTACTGTCGCCAGTGCTTTCTGGGGCTCTGGTCAGGAAATCAGCCTTTTGATTTCTCTTCCCCTAAACCTGGTGCATAGATTAGCCATGGAATTGTTCAAAGATCTCTCTAAAGGGGAACAAAAATCATAGCGGAAGAAGGTGATGGAATTCAGCAGCTCAGCATCGTGGGATTTTTCAGTCGTCCATGTTAGTCTAAACCCGTATTAACCATGTACACTATGATCCTGGATTTATGATATTCACATGTGTGTATAGGGGGGTTGGAGTAGGATGGCTGTGGTAGTGGGTGACTTGATTATTAGAAATGTAGATGGCTGTGAGGACCGCATGGTAAATTACCTTACCTACCTGGTGCGAGGGTAGCGAACCTCACATGGCACCTAGACAGAATTTTAGATAGTGCTGGGCAGGAGCTGGCTGTCATGGTACATGTGGGTACCAATGACATAGGCAGATGTAGGAAGGAGGTTCTGGAGGCCACATTTAGGCTTCTAGGTAGGACACTGGAGTCCAGAACCTTCAGGGTAGTATTCTCAGAAATGCTCCCAGTTCCACACACAGGACCCTAGAGGCAGGCGGAGCTCCGGAGTCTCAATGAGACAATAGTGCAGGGAGTAGGGCTTTAGATTCATTAGGAACTGGGGGACCTTTTGGGGAGGGGGGATCCTATTCCTACGGAATGGGTGTCACCTTAACCAGAATGGAACCCGCTGCTGGCACTAAAAATTAAAAAGGCGTTAGAGTTGTTTTAAAACTAGAATCCGGGGGAAAGCCGACAGGTGCTGAGGAGTGTGTGATTCGGACCAAGGCATCTTGAAAGGATGCTGTTAATTCAGGGAAGTTAGAGTATCTTAACATAGAGGATAGGACAGAAGTTGAGCAAGCTCAGGCAGAAACCAGTGCAGAGCAGACAAACAAAGGATTCCAAAATACCTGAAATGATTACTTATAATGACCAGACTAAGAATAAAAAGAATACATTTAAGTGTTTATATGCAAATGCTAGAAGTCTAAGAAGTAAAATGGGAAAATTAGAGTTTTTAGCACTAAATGAAGGTCTAGACGTTTTAACAGGCATCTCAGAGACCTGGTGGAATGAGGACAACCAATGGGACACAGTAATACCAGGGTACAAAATATAATGAAAATTATAGAGTAGATCGAGCTACTGGTGGGGTGACTCTATATGTTAAAGACAACATTGAGTCAAGTAGGATTAAAATTTAACAGGAAGGGAACTGTACTCTGGAATCTCTATGGATAGAAATTCCATGTGTAATGGGGAAGTGTATAGCAATGGGGCTATACTATCTCCCCCACCCCCCCCGACCAGGATGGTGAGACAGATTATGAAAAGCTAGCAGAGACTGGACAGGTTACTAAAATCAGTAACACAATAATAGGGGATTTCAATTATTCTAATATTGACTGGGTTAATGTCTCCTCTAGACGTGATATGAACGTAAAGTTTCTAGAGGTCATAAATGACTGCTTCTTGAAGCAGTTGATCCTGGAACCGATGAGAGGAGGAACTACTTTAGATCTAGTCCTAAGTAGAGCACAGGACCTGGTGCAAGGGGCAACAGTGGTGGAGCCGCTTGGCAATAGTGATCATAATATAATCAAATTTGACATAATTACTGGAGTGAGAATGGTAAATAAAACTATCACAGTAACGTTTAACTTTAAGAAAGGAGACTATGCTAAAATGAGGACGCTAGTTAGAAGGAAATTAAAAGGAGTAGTGGCGAGGATTAAATATCTGCAAGTCTCATGGAGACAATTTAAAAACACCATCTTGGAAGAGAGGGAATTGAATATTTATTACATCAGCCATGTAGCCATATCATAAAAGATACTTACAAGCATATAAAAAAATCCAAACCACTATATAAATACATTTTATCAACCACTGTACAGCATTCAGATTCATAACAAAAATACCTAAGGACCATAATTTTGGACAGTAGCTAATTACTCTCCTCTGCTCTGCCTCAGGAATTTGCTCTTCCCAGCGAGAATGCAGCTGAGCTGATGAAATAGAAAACGAGGCTACAGCTTTAGTGATAAGAACATAAGAAGTGCTATACTGGGTCAGACCAATGGTCTATCTAGCCCAGTATCCTGTCTCCGACAGTGGCCAATCACGGTGGCTTGGGAGAAGCACCCAACAGGTCACAATGGGGGATCCATTCCTTGTTGTTTTCCCCCAGCTTCCGTCATGTTCCGTGATCCTGTCTGGCTAATAGCTGCTAATGGACCTGTCTTCTTGAAACTTCTCCAAACCTCTTTTAAACTCAACTACTGGCCCTTACCACAGTCTCTAGCAGTAGATTCCACAACCCAATTATACGCTGAGTGAAAATGTATTTTCTTTTATTTGTTTTAAACTAGCCACTCATGAGTTTCATGGAGTGTCCCCTAGTTCTAGTACTAGCCGAGAGGGTAAATAACTGCTCCTTGTGTATTAGTTCCACACCACTCATGATTTTATAGACCTCTATCCTATCTCCTCTCAGTCGTCTCTTCTCCAAGCTGAAGACCCCCAACCTATCAAGCCTCTCCTCATATGGGAACCCTTCCATGCCCTTGATCATTTTTGTTGCCCTTCTCTGTACCTTTTCTAGTTCAGCTATGTTTTTTTTGGCGACCAGAGCAGCACACAATATTTGAGGTGCGGTCGTACCATTGATTTGTATAGAGGCATTATGACATCCTCAGTTTTATTCTCTATCACCTTCCAAATAATTCTTAACATTCTGTTCGCTTTTTTGACTGCTGCTGCGCACTGCACTGTGGATTTCATTGTATTGTCCACAACCACCCCCAGATCCTTTTCCTGAGTGGTAACTCCTAGCTTAGTACCCAGCATTGTGTACGCATAGTTTGGATTATTTTCCCCTACGTACATCACTTTGCACTTGTCCACATTAAATCTCATTTGCCATTTAGATGCCCAGGCATCCAGCGTTGTAAGATCCTGTTGCAGTTCCTCACAGTCTGCTCATGTTTTAACTACCTTGAATAACTTGGTGTCTCTGCAAATTTCATCACCTCACTCTTAACACCCTTTTCCAAATCATTAATAAATACATTAAACTGCACCAGTCTGAATACAGATCCCTGAGGCACACCACTTTTTACATCTCTCCATTGTGAAAACTGACCATTTAGTCCAACCCTTTTGCTTTCTATCTTTTGACCAGTTTCTGATCCATAGTAAGACACTACCTCCTATCCCATGACTTTTTAATTTTCTCAAGAGTCTCTCATGAGGGACGTTATCAAATGCTTTCTGGAAATCCAGGTACACTATATCTACTGGGTCTTCCCTTGCCACATGATTATTTACACCCTCAAAGAATTCCAACAGGTTAGTGAGGCATGACTTACCTTTATTAAATCCATGTTGACTCTTCCCCATTAAGCCATGTTTGTCAACGTGCCCTGTAATTCTGTCCTTAATGATGGTTTCCACCATGTTGACCGGCACAGACATCAAGCTTACTGGTCTGTAGTTTCCAGGATCACCTCTGGATCCCTTTTTAAATATCGGGGTGACAGGTTACAAATTACTAACAGTAGGTCTGTGATTTCATATTTGTGTTCCTTCAGAACTCTGGGGTGAATGCCATCTGGCCCTGGTAACTGGTTACTATTCAGTTTGTCAATTTGCCCTAGAAATTTGCCCTCCAGCATCACATTGATTTGTAACAGCTTTTTCAATTCCTCACCCACAAAGCAAGGTTCTGGCATGGCTACCTCCCCCAAATCCTCCGCAACGAAGACTGACGCAAAGAACTCATTCAGCTTCTCTGCAATGTCCTTATCCTGCCTGAGCACCCCTTTTACTCTCTTGTCGTCGAATGGCCCAACTGACCCCCTCGCAGGCTTCTTGCTTCTGATGTATTTGAAAAAGTTTTTGTTGCTTGTTTTTCCCTCTTTAGCAAGCCTCCCTTCCAAATCTCTCTTGGTCTGCCTTAACAACACTTTACATTTACGTTGTCAGTGTTTATGCTCTTTCATATTATTTTCATTGGGACTAGCCTTCCATTTCTTAAAGGATGCCTTTTTGGCTCTAATAGCCCCTTCACCTCCCCATTTAGCCGTAGTGGAAGACTTTTGGTCTTCCTGCTTAACTTGTGGGATGCATTTAATCTGGGCTTCCAGAAGGGTGCTTTTAAACGGCCTCCCCGCCTCTCGCAAATTTGTAGTCCTTGCAACTGTGCTTTTTAGTTTCCTCATTTTGTTATAGTCTCCCTTTTTAAAGTTAAATGCTACTACTGTACTTTTGTTTGTCTTTCTCACCCCAAAAATGATGTCAAATGTGATCATCTTATGATCGCTATTGCCTAGTGACTCCACCACAGTTACTCCTTGCACCAGGTCCTTCGTGCCACTCAGGACTAGATCTAGAATAGCTCCTCCTCTCGTTGGTTCCAGAACCAGCTGTTCTAGGAAGCAGTCATTTATGGCATCCAGAAATTTGACCTCCACATTCCGCCCTGAGGAAACATTCCCCCAATCAATATTAGGGTAATTGAAGTCACCCATTATTATTATTATGTTGCTGACTTAAGTAGCCTGTCTAATCTCTTTTAGCATTGCTCTATCAGTCTCTCCGTCCTGATCAAGGGGACGATAGTAGAGTGATACTGTCTCGAGCATCATTTAGCAATATAATGTTTAAGAAATGTTTAAAATAAATAATAAATAATAATCAGTAACTATCTTGGAGGGGTATGATCCTGTATGTGCAGAGCTTTAAACAGCTTCGAGCGAGTTTGAACCTACAGTGGACAGTCCAGAACATAATGTGCTAAATCTCCCACCACACTGCTACCACACACACAAACCCGGTTCACACAATCCACCCCCCATAGCACCCTAGTATTACTTCTGAGTGCATCCATTGCATGCAGAGTGTGGTAATTGCCCTTCGTTGGTCAGGGCTAGCCAGAAACTGCAAGTACCGTGTTCCCAAGGGACCAGGAACCCAGAATTTGTAAAAGAGGGACAACCTTCTTGGAGAAGCTGATCCTGGAACCAACGAGAGGAGGAACTACTTTACATCTTGTCCTAAGCGGAGCGCAGGACCTGGAGCTAGGGGTAACAGTGGTGGAGCCGCTTGGCACTAGTGAGGCTCTTCAGTGAGTATATTAATAAATCATATACCACTCTGCAGGTTATTGAGCCAATCCCCATCTCCAGCCTCAGCAATGCTGAGGGCAAAGATGGGGGTGCTCCCAGCAAACTTCTTCAAAAAAGTTTCTGTCCTGATTCCAGTGACGTTACTGGGGTCCCTCCAAACCTGTGCACCATAAGACAGCTGCGGAATCAGAATCACCTTCCCCTCAAACATCCTATGGGCTGGAGGTACTAAACAGCCTCCCTTTGCCCTTATAAAGACAAACCAGTGCATTTGCAGAAATAATGGCCAGTTGTCGAAGCACCCGCCAATCAAGACTCAGAGACAGAAGTTGGGTTAACGCTTGGCTGCACTCTTTATTAAACCAAACTTAATGAACAAATGAAGGCCGGTAGGGCAATTGCACCAAGCAATTTGGGTCCAGTATGCTAACTAATATGTCAACTTATTAACTCTGGTACTGGCCTGAATGTGCCTTCCAGTGCCAGCACCCATGATGCAAACAGTCCCCTCCTTCAACAGTGCAACGGCAAGTGGCCGAAAGGGGGCAAGCCCAACTGTGGGCATGAGTAAGGAGTCTCGTGCCCGTAGGGTGTGAAGACAGCGCATGTCCCTACTCACCCTGCTAAGACACTGCCCCCGGGGTCGTGACCCCAGTGTATGCTGTACCCCACATTACACCCAGGGTCACCTCCCCATCTCTTAAGGAGATGACTCAATATCTTAACTTCTTCCTATTTAGCCTATAATAGCATACTGGACCCCTGCCAACAAAGGGGTGGTCGGTCCGAACCACCACGACTCCCACCGCCTTAAAACAATAGGGATTCCAAATGCCCAGCAAGGGCAGCCAAATACATGTCGCTTCCCAATTTGGACAAGTGAACCTCACCTTGCCAATAAAGTTCGGGTCAGGTGTGAACTATTACCGGGTGTTTAACAACGGTCCCCCCCAAACTCGTCACCCATTTTCCTATTTCCCTATTAATGTTTCTTCTGGTTCTATCTATCCTCCCTGGCTTTTCAGCCCCCGCCCAATTGATCCTCGGTATCCAATTTGTCCAAATTATATGTATTCCCGTAAATTTATCTCTAATTAATAACAGATCTTCCTTAATTTGGATTATCAGATTCATACCCTTCCGATCAGACAAGTCATTTTCACCCAAATGGATCACTAAAATCTGTGGTATCGGGAGATTCCTTGGTTCAAGCAACAGCGGGAGCAATTGGTTCCACCGCATGCCGCTCTGCCCTATCCACCTAATCTTTGCCCGAGCTGCCAAACCCAGATGCAATTCCCATAGGGACTGTGCAGCAGCTCTGCTGGCCCAACGCACCAGCCTATGACCCATGATCCACACCGCTCTTCGTTCGGCTACAGGAGCCCCGTGTCCTTCCAATAAACAATGATTGTATTAGTACATTATGCTCTTATGTATTTTTTGAATGCGTTTGACCGCCATCTACCCACTGCCTTGATCGTTTCCTCTGGCAACCCAGCTGCTGCCGTGGCTGTGGCCACCCCATTCCTAAATGAATGCGATCCAAACTCCCATGCCAGCAAACCTAATTGTTTTAGTGTTGTACGTAAGACTGCAGTAAACTGATGGCTGGTCATACTTCCTCCATGTTTGTGAAGAAACAACTTGCCCTGGCGCTGTGGTCGTATCTCAAGGTATCGTATCGTCTGCATCACAGGGCAGATTGCCTTTATGCCACTCCTGAACAACTCGATCTTGTGCCCTCTACCCCTCTGATCCATCTTAGAACATCTAAGCAACAACTGTACTCTCCCCGGGGCCCAGTCGATGTCCTCTACCAACAATGCTCGATCGGAGTTGACCCTGCTTGATGTTCTTACCACTTTGCTGATCCTAAACCCTCTGAAATATGTAATAACATAAGCTGTTGTGAATAACTGCACCTCAAATAAGTTGTAACATATCTCTGGAAGGGCTCCCACCAATCAAACCAATATAGGCATTGTTATTGGTGCTCTGGTGCGCGTTGGGGGGGGGGGGGGG
>QEPC01014892.1:1818984-1849763 GCA_003113815.1 Sphenodon punctatus | reverse complement strand
CAGCCGCCCCAATCGCGTTTTCCTATAGGAAAACGCTTTGGGCGGCTGAGCTGCTGAACCTTTTTGTCCCTTCGGGGACCCACTCCCTCTCCCAGTGGAGTGGGTGGGTCCCCGAAGGGAGAACAGGTTGAGTGACAGCTACAGCAGCCTCTGCAGCAGCTCAGAGGCTGCTGTAGCTGTCAGAAATGGCAGCGCGTTTTTTTGTGTGTTTTTTTTTAAACTAAAGCCGCAGCAGTCCCCCTGCAGGGCTTTGGGGGGCAACGCCCATAACGTCCTACAGGAGGAGCCACGCCTGCCCAGCTGCAATCCGCTGCTGCTGCTGGCCTGGGCCCTGCTCCAGGCCTGCTTGCCGGGTGGGATGGGCGGGCGCTGCAGCAGCAGATTAAATCTGCTGTCATGCACACTGCCACCGGAAGTTGCCAGGGAGTGAGGGAGAGGTGGGACCTCTGCCTCTCCCTCACTCTCTGGTCCCCTCCATTGCCTGTCTCGAACTCGGCCAGGGAGTGAGAGAGAGGCAGAGCCTCTGCCTCTCCCTCACTCCCTGGCAGAGCTAATGTAATATCCCATCCAAATTCTGTCATGGCCATGTCCCCTGACAGCCAGAAAATTGAAGAGGACTATTTCCTTCCTGAGGCATGAGGGCAGATCCCAGATCTTATTCAGCACTGATTTCGTCTAGTTATGAACAAAGCAAACAATCTGTAATTCAACAATAAGAATTTTTAAATTTATTATTTAGTTTAGGAATGGTTATATAAATCATTATGCTCACACACCAAGGAAGGTGACTGCACACTGGTTGGCAGCACAAGTAGCAGCCTGGGCCAGAGGTGGCCGTGGTTGCTGGCCTTTCTCAAACTATTTATTTATTTTATTTATTTATTCATTCATTTTTGGCACTTATTAGGGATGGGCGAACAGAATGGAGTTTGGAAATTTGGTTTGGTTTGAAATTTGAGTTCAGAAATTCAAGTTCGGTTTGGTTGACCGAACAGACCAAGTTCGGTCGAATTCCAAACTTCTGAACCAAGTTCGGCCATTCAAAACCAGTTTTTTTGGTGTGTGTTGCCACTAGGAATGGGTGAACAGAACGGAGTTCAGAAATTCAGTTCAGTTCGGTTCGAAATTCGAGTTCAGTTCGGAAGTTCGGTTCGGTTGACCGAACAGACCGAGTTGGGTCCGAACTCCGAACTTCCGAACCATATTCGCCCATCCCTAGCACTTATACCCTGCACATCATCCTTCCTCAGGCAGCTCGGGGAGGCTAAGAGAAACTAATAAGCATATAAATACAAAAAATATAAATAAATATAAACATATACAAATTGACAAAACACTACACTTTAAAGCAGTTAAAACTTACTAGAGCTGAATAACCCACACTTCTAGTCCCAACCCCCCTCCCCGTCCCCGTCCCCCCGCCAAAGGCCTGGCAGAACAGCCAGGTCTTACATTGTCGAGACGGAATGAGGGAAGATCCGGGGCAGATGAACCTGGACTGGGAGGTAGTTCCACAGCTTCGGGGTGGCCACTGAGAATGCCTTCTTCGTGGTTGCCACCTGCAGTACCCGAGGGACCTCAAGGAGGGTGCTCCCGGCAGACCACAGGGGCTTATCCAGGATGAGGCGGTTCCGCAGGTAAGTGGGGTCCAGACCGTGTAGGGCTTTACAGGTCAGCACCAATACCTTGAATCGGGCCTGGCAGACTATAGGCAGCCTGTGCAGTGAATGGAGCACTGGTGTTATGTGCTTCTAGCGACGCATCCCCGTAAGGGACGTACTTCTGTTTGAAATGAGCTTTCCCACCCCTTCAGGACAGCCATAAGAAAACCAGAATAGGCCTGATCAAAACAGAATGGTTGAGAGACTCAAGTACTCAGTGCTCAGATTTTGTCCACTGACCCCTTTCCATAAACTGCTCGTAAACAATCTCCATGTTCCTATCAATGACAATCTATCAGTTGTAGAAATGATTCAGAGAATGATCCCAAAAGCTGAATCTCAGGCTAGCTAACTGAGAAACAGCTTCAGATAAACGCATTCCCCTTTCATCTCTCCTTGAACCAAAAAGTCATTTCCCGCTTAATGAATGTTTTTCTACAGCTATAGGGCCTTTGTTCCTGGGTCCTTTGAAGTCAGTGGCAAAACTCCCATTGCCTTCAGTGGTGCAGTATTGGGCCAACAGTGAGGGCTCAGCTCTACGCACATTCCCTTCCCCTAGCTGTTTCCAGAGTATGTCTGTCTACCTGTGCTGAACTCTTTGAAGGGATGACAAGGAGCCCCTTCTCTTCCCTATAAGGCTGTACTCCTACCCCCTTAGGAAGAATAAAAAGGACTGTTGCTTTTCCACAGTACACTGGCAAATCTCCCTCTTTCCTAAGCAGCATTCAAATGTAAAGAGCATGTCAGAGCTTCCTGTACAGCCGTAATGAAACTTGCAGGAGAATTAACTTGTGCTTGTTTTATTCGTTATCCCTTCCACCCCCAAACAGGAGAGCAACCAGGTGGGGAAGCCCTGTGGGAACCACGTGCACCCCCATTGCCAGAACATTGTGCTGTGTGGAAACGGTGCATATGCCCATATGGGGGGAGGGTGCACACGGGATCCTTAGTGCGTGGGATTAGCCCCACGGACAGTACCATTCTTTCTTCACTGCTGCATGGCGCTCACCCAGCATCCTTGCCCCCCCCAAAAAACAACAACCCTGCCAGCGGTGCTGGTAGGGACCCTGCAAGATGCAGCAGCCTTGCAGCATGGGAGGCACATATGGGGGCAACTGAACCCCCTGTTCCCTCCATTGTGCCCCATCCAAATCCTGTCCTAACATCAGCAATGGGGTACATACATCAGAAAGGGGTGGACACTGGGATGAAATTACAGATTTGGATCCATTACAGATTTGGATTTGTAATTTCTGGATTTAATTATGGATTTGGTTTATGGATCTGTATTTAAATCGATAAAAAATACTTTAAAAAAACATTGCTCATGTGCAAAATGGCAGCTGGACTGTTCTGAACATGCACACCCTTTTTCAAAATGGCGGCAGCAGCTGGTCTGTGCTTCCACAAAATGGCTGCTGAACATGTGCAGACTGGATGCCCTTTTCCAAAATGGCAGAGATGCTGCTGCATCCATTTTGGAAATGGACTGAGCATGTGCAGAATGGTCTACTGCTTGCCATTTTGCACATGTGCAATGATTTTTTAAAAATGTATTATTATTATTTTTTAATAGCTTTAAATACAATTGGCACTGTTGTGGTTCAGCATGGATTAATCTGTTACGGCCCATTACAAGCACTTACGGATTAATCCGAATCCGTAAAGTCCACCCCTAGTACATACTGTAACTGGGATTCACTCATATGCCCCACTGCCCCACCAAACCACCCATATCTGAGTTTCTCCCCTTGTAATCTTCACAGGCTACTGTTCTTACAATGAGGGATCTCTCCACCCACTTGGCCCAAGAATATGCATTGGGCCAAACACACAAAACCAGATTCACAAACTGCAAACCCTTAGGCATCTGTACCCTGGGTACAAAAAATGTATGTGTGTAGGTTCACTTCTGTATATAAACAGCGGAACACCCTGGAATCTTGTAATCAGTTTCAGGAAATGCAATCAGCAGCTTTAGAGTAAAAGAAAGCTTTATAAATAGAAATTAAATTCAAGTTAAAGTAAACAAAGAAAATTGATTTAGAGTTACAGACAGTTGCTACAGAAAATAAAGACTAAAAACACACAAGCTGAATTCCCTAACAGAAGTACTGAAATTTGCTCTGATCTGAATGAGAACTTCCAGCATTCCTCTGTGCTGATTAATTTTTTTTATAACATCTAAACTCATGTCAGTCTTGGCATATAAACTTGGGACAAGATTTTAAAAAGTGTGCCTGATGCCACGTACTATAGTATTCACACAGATTAAATCCTCCAACCTGGTTGGCAGGGGATCCCAAACTGTAGACTATGATACCAAATGAAGCCATCCCATTGGCAACTGGAGTAGCAATCCAGATTAATATTTGACGTAATTTGCATATGTTTGTTGCTGTCTGGAGTCACAAGATTATATCATGTCTCAAAATGAGGCCACACAGATACAAAGTTTGGGAACCAATGAGTTAGGATCCTGAGGCCACAATCCTAAACCACTTCTCCTTGGACTACTCTGGAGCAAGTGGCTTAATGACTGCAACCTAAGGAAGCTAAGAGACCAGCTGCCAGGGCAATTCAATGACAGCTAAACACACCAGTTTCGAGAACCCCAGCCTTTGATTTCTAGTGGGCACTCAATGCTTTTGAAAACCAAGCTGCTTATTTATCTGACTAAGGCTGGGTCCTTAATCCTCTATAAGGACAATGAAGCCTAACTTCGGGCGAACATTTTTGAAATTCAAAAACACTAAAACCAACTGCTCAATAAAGGCTATTATATTGTGTGTGAAAATTTGCTCACATTGATTTACTAATCTGAGTATTCCCCCTCCTTGTGATGATCACTGGTTTTCTCACAAAGCGCCCATCACAAACCTCAGTTCAGATAGAGAAGTTAACAACTGGGCAGCCTCCCAACACATTTAAACCATATCTAGATTTCCCCATTTACCAAGAAAGATCATATACAATTAAAACAATAGTTTCTTGACTGGGCTGTTCAAGACGCAGAACAATTAAGGAAATAATACCCCGCTTGGTTCTCAGTACATGAAACATTCACAGCAGATAGCCCCAAACTGGAGCAGATGCACTGCGATATACTCAGTGCCTAAGAGCTAAGATACTGTAACACAGAGAGTGGATAATTAAAGCCACTATTGTGGAGGAGCTTGACTACAACCTTTCATTATAATCAGCCATTATTTTCTTAATGTTTTTTTTATGAGACTCCAGAGATTTCAGGCAAATTTTCACACAAAGGAAATGCTATTAATGCTTGTTTCATTGGTCTGGGGTGTGACAGTCAGTGAATAATGAACGAACATTCTTAACACAGCAATGCTTAGTGGAACAGGATGGGCCTACTGTCATAGGAAAACGACAGTCTCTTGCTGAAATCATGATACCAAGGCTGTTATCTTAAAACCACGTATTTGGGAGCCAATGGAGCTACTCTGGAGTAAGTAGCTTCAGGATTGTGGCCAAAGTAACAAACACATGGGCAGCTGAAAGGGCTGGCCTTAGAATTTGTGCGGTCCAGGGCAAAAACAAAATGTGGAGATCCCCCCATGACCCCACCCTGTTTTCATGGCTCCACCCCCATTAGCAGTCTGGTGCTTGCTTATGAGCACAAAGGTGCTCTTGGACGGACAGCAGCTCTGGTTCTGTCAGTGCCAGCCTGTTCCCCCCTCCCAGCCCCTGGGCTGGTTGGTTCATTTAAAATCACCCCGCCAGATGCGTAAGCAGAGCAGGTTGCACTTGCTCTAGGGCAGCCCTACCGGCGGCACTCCAGAACACCCTGGAGCACCACTGGTGGAGCGGGCCAGCTAAACCCGGGTCACCATCCAAAAGTGGAGCTGCTTTCCACTGATGGGCAGACTGACGCAGCTCCACTCCTGGCTGGCTGTTGCCCTGGACAACACCATAGAGTTGTGGGCACCAGCCTAGAGTGTTGGGTGAGTGCCTGCAACTGTATGGGGGAGGCGCTGTGCCAGTGGACTATGGGGGAACCAGTGGACTATGGGTCCACCTAAAACCAACCCACCCAGCAGAGCTGGAAGTGGGCAGACATGGGGGTGCCATTCAATGGCTGCAATGTAAAAAAATCCAGTAAACTGGCCAATGTTAAAAAAAACGGTATGCCGATACCGGTAAATCCGGTATCGGGGAGATCCGATACTGGTAAATCCAGTATCTGGTATTCCTCCCTGAGTCCCACCTCTACCACTTACGATACTAGGCTTCATTAGTTCAGATGCTTGCTGAAGAGCACTATTTGTTTAATAAACAAAAGGGAAGCTGGAGAGCAGTATTTCTAAAAGAAAACAACAGTGGCATGTCCTTTGTGTGCCACTGATGACAGAGTGATGTGTTATTATGACTCTGAGGAAAAAAGGTAAGCTCTGACCAGATGGTCAACAAAATTGACATGGGGATGCAGGTCAGGATAGCTAAAGCACAGTTTGAAGGATACATGGTTATGCTGAATGAATTTATATTAAGCAGGCCCCAATGAATTGCATTCGAGGATCTTGAAGGAATCAGGATGAAGAAATTTCAGAACCACTAGCAATAAACTTTGCAAACTCATGGAGAATAGGGGAAGTCCCAGTGGATTGGAGATCACAGAGCTTGTTTTTTTTAAAAAGAGAAGAAGGAAGAATTGCCGCCTGCACCTCCCAGAAACAAGACATGGAGTCATGTAATGGAATCAAATGTCCGCACTCTTTAATCAAAACAGAGCGAGAACATTGGTGGGATTGCTACTAAGCAATCATGGGTCCAGTATTTTATATGATGAACTTATCTAACTCTTAACAGGTGTCTGGCCTGGATATATGCCCTTCAATGCCAGCACCAAATCAATATTAACCACATTCCCCTTCAAAAATCTCCCTGTCCAAGGCCAAAACGCCCGGGTGGGCACGAGTAAGGAGAATGGTGTCATTAAGGTTTGAGGGCCATGCGTGCCCTTACCCCCCACTTGACACCCCTCCCAGTTAGCCATGCCCTGCTTATCGCCAGGTATCGTCCTCCCATCTCTTATGGAGATGACTCTTCTATCCTAAAACTACCTGACAAAACACATATTAACCATACTGGTTAACTTTATTTAAAGTGTGGATGGACCCTTTAAGTTGCAAGAGTGCGACTTAATAAATATCAGTAAACAAATTTGCACAAGCCAAATTAGTTGCCAATCAATTAAATGTCCAAATTATAAAGATGCCAAATAACCACATGCCAAACTAAATTTAAACTATTTTAAAGCTGCCAATCAAAATTATGGCAAATTAGTCAAATTAAGATCCAAATTGTTAGCGATTAAACTAATTTAACCTATTCCAACCCTGCGAAGAAGGCAAAATAAACAAGCATCTCATAATGGTTGAGGTGCCCTCCAAAATCCCTTCTTGGTCCCCTAACGGCAACCAGTTAAACCCACAGTATTGGAGGGATGGGTGAGTGGATGCTGACTGCTTGGGGAAACAGGCGCGTATGCAGCACCTGGCTAAGTAACTTGCACGGGTGGCAAGACTCCTCCTCCCCCTCCTAGTAAAGGGGAGGGGGTGCCCTCGTGCCGACCAATCATGTGCCGGCAAATGGAGCACATGATGCCTGGGCAACTTATCATAATGTTCCCAGGCCGAACATGCGGGGTGTCCCAAACCCCTGCGGCCCCCTCTTCCCCTCAGCGTCCATTTCATGAAGAGGGGTGCGGAAACCTCTCCCCGCCTCCATTTTGGCGGCGGAGGGCTTTACCCACGGAATTGTAGGCTAGTCAGCCTGATTTCATTACCTAGGAAGATAATGGAACAAATGATAAAGGAATCGATTTGTGAGCACCTTGAGGGAAATGTTGCTGTTATTAGTAACCAACATGGATTTGCTAAGAACAGATCATGCCAAACCAATCTAGTTTCTTTCTTATACAGGATAACTGTACATCCTTCCTTATCGACTTCCCCCACTTTCATCTTCACCCTCTCCTGTTGAACACTGCACTGCCAAGGGCATTAATCTTGATCATGTCCAATCACCCCTTCCTGTCCTGACACCAGCTCCCTTTCCCTCTTCACATTCAACACAAATTCCTTGGGTACATCCACACAAACAGAGGCGGGGTCTGATACCCCGCGTGCCCCATGGCGAGCATGCGCAGCTGCCACACTTTGAGCTGGAGGGGAGAGCTAGCCACACGGTCTGCTCCCCTGTGGCCATCACCAGCACTTCCATGCCCTGGGATCAGCCAATGAGCTGGCCACATGGGGCTGGATACTCCAACTCCTGCTGTGGTGCAGGATTGGGCCCGCTGCCGCTAAGCAGCTGTTGAGGGAGGGCGGAGGAGCACATACACTTCTCCCTGTCTAACAGCTGATCATGGGGATGGGGAGCCTGGGGCAACAGCGTGCACGCCCCTTTCCCCACCCCAACAAACAGCTGATTGGGGGAGATCAGGATGGGGAAAGGGGCACGCGTGCACTCCTCCCCCCCATCTCACCCAATCAGCTGTTTGTTCATGTGGGGAAAGGTGAGTGTAGTGCTCCTCTGGGCCCCTCCTTTCCCCATCAGCTTTTGGGTGGGTGTATTGGGGGGGAGGGGAGCCTGGGAGGAGTGTGTGACCCCTTCCCAGGCCCCACTCCACCACGATCAGTTGTTAGGCAGGGGGAGAAGTGCCTCAAGGCCTGATCCACAGACCCTGCCTCATGTCAGGGCTACACAGTCTGGCCACACAGGAGGTGGGCCCTTTTATCCCACTTTGGGCAACCTTACTATGCGCTGTGTCCCTAGCCTTATCCGAGGATGCATTGCATAGTAGCTGGCTGCCCGTCTCACCATGGGGCAAGGTGAACCCCTTGGGTGAAGCCACACGAGCTGTTGGGGCTACTGCTGGAGATCCCACCATGGCTGGGGCACACCGAGTTCCCTCCCCCACCTCCCTCCCTCGGCTTCAGCAAGATCCCACCCCCGGCCGTGAACAGGCAACAGTGCCCCCTGCTCAAAGTCCTGCAGTGGAGTTCGCCATGCAGCAGGGCAGACACGGCCCAGTCACAAGAGTTACTCTGCCTTGGGCAGCCTTACCCCATTTGGAATAAGGCTGCTATACAACACGCCCTCACACTTTTTCCAAGGACACATCTCATAGCAGCCAGCTGCTTGCCCTGTCCCAGGGTGGGGGTGCGGTCATCTGGTGGCCTCCAGCCAGGCCACACAATGCCCTGCATAACGTGGTCTGGCTGCCCAGAGTGTGTTAAGGTTACCCAAGGTGTGGTAACCTCACGGAATCTCTCGTGGCTGCACTCCTTCTCTTTACCTTCCATGTTCTGCATCAACTTACTCCTCCCTCTGTGCTTTCATTTCCTACTACATTCCCACCCTGAGAACCCCCGAGTCTCTTGATCCCTAATCAGTCATCACCCCTTTTCCTATGCTGTTCCCCACGCCTGAAAATTTTTCCCCAAACACATCTTCTCTTCTCCCTCCTTCCTGACCTTCAAATTCCTCTTTAATATCTACCTCTTCCATCAGACTTTCCCTAGCACCTTATCTCCACAGACAGCTCACTGATGTGCCTTTTACCATCCTGTCCTTCAGGATCCACACACCATGTAACTCAACTAAACTAATCACCTACATCTGCAACTTCATGAATCTATCCCTGTCTCTTCCTAGGATCCCCTCCTCCCTCCCTTGTCCATAGATTGAAAGCCCCACAGATAAGGGACCTATCACAAATTCATGACTATTCCATGCTAGGCACATTGTTTGTGTTATAGTAAGTCTACTGTATTGTTGTTATATATCTTGGCTTCAGTAAGGCTTTTGAAATAGTCTCACATGACATTCTCATAGGCTGGAAAAATGTTGGCTGGTAATTGGATGAAAAGCCTCACCAATGATGGATGGATCAGTATCAAACTGGGAGGAGATATCAAGTGAAGTGCTGTGAGGTCACTGTGGGTCAAATTTGTTAATGATTTGGAGAAAGGAGTGCCATGAGTGGAGAGTATACTCATCAAATGTGCAGATGACACACATCCGGAAGGGTTACAAACACTTTAGAGGACAGGATTTGAATAGATGTGTTTTAACAAAGACAAAGCATTACGCATACAAATGAAAAACCAGATACAGAAATGTAAAATGGGGCTCACCTGTGTAGGTAGTAGCACTACAGCGAAGGATCTGGCAAATGTTGTGGATAATAAACTGAGCATCAATCAGCAATGTGTGTTGCAAAAAAGACCAATGCCATTTTGGGCTGCTGTAACAGATGCATTGTATGCAAGAAACAGGAAGGAATGGTGCCACTTTGCCCTCCCCTGGACTGTGTTCAGTTTAAGGCACCGCACTTCAGGAAGGATCTTGACAAACTGGAGAGGATTCAAAGGAGAACAACACGAAGGCTAACCGGGCTAGAATGCAACTGAGACACAGGAAGTTTAAGCATCTTGCCTGAGGGTAGCACTATAACCTCTGTGGCAGAGCAGAGAATTGAACCCAGTCTTTTTGAGTTCCAGCCTAGTACCCTGCCTATTAAACCATCTTGCCTCAGTGTGCTACTCACTTTTTAAATCTGGCCTCAAGGATAGCAGCTATTCAGCACATCTGAATTTCACCAGTTTTTCACAGAGACATGCACAAAGACTAGGCTGACAATACCTCCCCTTTAAAAGAAGATGCTTATGAAAAATACATATTGCAGGGCTGCACGGGTTCCAGTGCAGCCCCACACCATGCATTTTTTATAAGCATCCTCTTTTAAAGGGGAGGTATGGCCACCCTAACGAAGACGCTAAATGGGCAGCCACAGGTCCAGCTCTCAAAGCCCCTCTTTACCACAGTTACAAGCCAAAATACCCCTAGGAAAGTTCCCTTGCCCTGCTGCTACTGCTGTTCGACATGAGCCCTACATACCCAGAGCATGTACCTCCCAGTGTTCTGACTAATCTGAGAGGGAATGAGGAGAAGAGAAACGGAGAGAATTACAGCACCCTGTGAACACATGACACCAGGGCTCCCGCTGCTCCATCAGGCAGCGCATCCAGCTGTGCTTCCCATTTCAAGAGCCCTGTAGTGCACTCCCATCCCCAGTGACGGTTCAGACTGCATCTCCACATCCTCCCCTAGAGCATGCATGGTGGCCAGGCCACAGGGAAAGATACAGGGGCTCCATGGGCTGTGGGTTGCCTGTCAGTCTCCTATAAGGGCTTGATCCTGTAAGGTACTGAGCACTCTAGTGCTGATGCAGCCAACCACTGAAGTATTCACACTAACTTGCAGCACATGAGTATCTCTGTTGTGCTCAGTGCAACTAATCATGTACTTAAAGTTAGGGATGTGCTTATGCAGTTAGCTGGATGGGGATAGAGAAGTATTGGACGCAACTTCCCTTGAACTCAGGAGAAAGACTTTCATTGACTTCAGTGAAGGGCACCTCATGATTAAAATGTTTTGGTGAGGCTGTGGAGTCGAAGCCTGGGAAAGGGAGAGTAGCTCTGTGCCATGCTAAAGACTTGCCAGGTATCATAGGCAGCAGGCTTCGTGCTCATTCAGCTGCCTGTACCAGCGTGCCTCTATGGGAGCCATAGCCTGCCATCTATGTTGATTTAGACTAGATTAGGGAGGCAAGATATGCAAATCTTAGAGGACACGTGGCTCCAATGCAGCCCTGCAACCTGTTTTTCTCATAAGTGTCATCCAAATTTGCATATCTGGCCACCCTAGACTAGATCCATACTGTGCTCAGCGTAGCTCTCTGCAAGTGTGCACAATCTCCTCATGCAATAGCTCATGCGTGAGGGACAGGAACCTGTGTTCACTGAGTTTTCTCCTTTACCATCAATAGGGATAATGCAGTGGGCATGGATCCCTGATAAAGGGCTGCTGGGGCAGGAATTTTTGGTGGGGCTGTGCCTATTTACAAGCCACCACTGATTCAATGGGAGTTGGATCAGGCCCCAAATAGGTGCAAAGAAGATTCAGATCAATCCTGCAAAGGAACCAGCTTGCAGGGGACAAAGGGCTGTTGCACACCCACTCACTCACCCATCCCAGAAATCAGCTCATGAATATTGAGGGCCATGATGGAATGCTGTGTGCTGTCAGCTGCTATGCTCCTCTGTTTATTGACTGCTCCCCACCTGTTTCCATGCCTCTTGGAGAGTGTGAGATTTCAGTGAGCATTGTCCTGAGCGAGGGAGTTAGGAGTGAGGGGGCTCAGGCAGGCTTGGCTGACACGGCCAGGATGAAATGTCCAGGTGCAGACAACCAAAACAAAGCCCAGCGTGTGTGCGCGCACTCACCAAAATCAATAAAAAGTGCAATGCATCTTTATTTAATTAAGCCCTGTTCTTGAATGCATTGGCCAGCTCCATCCTGTGGTGACCTCTGACCCCCTTCGTTTATGTCGACTGGCACAGCTGTTAGTAAATCACCTGCTGGAGCGGCTCTCTGGAGCTTTAAAGGTCAGCTGTCTGCGGCTGCTGGGGAGAGATAAAGAAGAAAAACAGAGCTGAAAGTTTGAAACAAAGCAGCGGGAGCTTGCTGCATCCGACCTTCCTGCTTGGCCACTTGTTTACCTATCCAGGCACCTGTTGTTTTTTTGTTTGAAAGGATCGAGACACCAGGTTCCCTCCCACCACATTTGCATTAGGATTCACTCTCCTGGATATTTTCTAAAGTTTGCCCCCTATTTTGTAAGCACAAGCAGCAGCTGTGTGGGGTGATAACAGATTCTGGGCCAGACTGAACACCTTGGACCAGGAGTGAGGAACGTTCAGCCGATGGACCAAATCTTGGCTGTTTTTTTATTTTATTTATTCCAATTCCTGGATTAGGTTTATGGAAGCAGCTCCTACTCTCAAGCACCAAAAGAGTGAGCTCAGAGGAAGGGAGCAGAGATGAGAACATTCCACAAGGATAGGGGATAGATTCATGGAATAGGTACACAATCTGGTCCACCCTGTCCCCATCCTGAGCTGCCCTTAAACACTCTTGCTCCCAACTCCTATCCAGCCCCCAGAGCTTGTAGTAATTTTCAAAGTGGCTTGTAAGGTGGGGAAAGTCTTTGCAACCCTGCCTTAGACCCATGTAGCGTTGCTGTTCCTCCTCCTTTCCCTTGCCTTCCCAAAGGTCTGAATAGGCCTCTACATATAGTCTTGACAGGGAGTAGAAAAGTCCACTTATAATACAGCCTCAAGCTGTCTTAATCCCTCAGAGCCATCACAGCCAGAGGTATCCAATGGCTCCAATAGAGCAACGATGCCAAGGAGAAGTGATGGGACATTAGATGCCTGCTGAGAGAGAGGGATTCTCTCTGGGTGTGGGGATAGGGTGTTCCCACTGAACAACTGTTTGACAGGGAGCAGACGTGCCCCTCACTTTTAACCCAAGTCAGGGGCAGGGCATGGGTGGGCCAGAGGAGAGTGGGGCTGGAGCTGGGGGTGAGTGGGAACCAGACTGGGATATGGCTGTACTTCAGTATTTATGACTACACCAGTGGACAGCAGGATGTCACAGAGTACTGTTAGTGACTGCTACCAACTGATGCAACTAAGGGCAGCCCCAAGGCCAATATGACCCCTGCAGCTAGTCCCACTAGAACAGATGAAGCCTGTGCTTGAGAGAGACTGGATCCATGGGATAGATCCAGGAGCTGGAGAGGGGCCAAATAAAAAGCAGTCAGGGTCTGGACTGGGTGCATGGGCCACAGGCTCCCCACCCCAGTTCTATGGGCTTGTTCTCATGAACAGATTGTCCCTGGATAGCTAAGGTTATTTATCCTGATGCACTGATAGAATGTATAGGCACTTGGAGGGGGGGGAATTGCCGAAGTGTCCTCATCCTGGAGTACATGTATTCACTCCAGGGCAACTGTAAGGTAGTAGTTCCACATTACAGATTGCAGAGCTGTGCGACCATGAGAAGGAAAATTTTCTAGGGCACTTATGTGAAATAAGCTGAGTTCCCCTGTAACTAAGCTAAGCACATGCACCTGTGACTGTTTCTCTGGGGCCCTGTGGACATTGGATTCTAGCAGCATTACGTGTGAGTTCACCCTCTCTTTCTTCTTATGTTCTCTTCTCTCTTGCCCTGTCTCCCCTCCCTTCTACATCCTAGATTGTAAATTCCCTCAGCAGGGACCTGGCTCTAATGTATTGACTGCTCAGTGCCATGCACATTGCTGACACTGTATAAATAACAATAATATAATCTATGAGTGTGGTCAGGGCCAGGGACGACTAGTGGGTTTTTAGTTTGGAGGGGCAGTAAGGTGAGCCGGTGGGCAGAGCCACGGCAACAGTGGGTGGAGCCAGGGCATCGGTAGGCAGAGCCAAGGNGCGTGCTGTGGACGGAGGAGTTCAGCCGCCCAAATCGCATTTTCCATAGGAAAACGCTTTGGGCGGCTGAGCAGCTGAGCCTTTTTGTCCCTTTGGGAACCCACTCCCAGCATGGGTGGGTCCCCGAAGGGAGAAGAACACAGTGACAGCTACAGAAGCCTCTGCAGCAGCTCAGAGGCTGCTGTAGCTGTCATAAGCAGCAGCGTTGTTTTTTTTTAAACAGTTTTGGTGCTGGTGGCCCCCGCAGTGCTTTGGGGGGGCACTGCCCCGAACTTCCTGCAGGGGGAGCCGCTGCTGGTCAGGGCTGTTATCATAAAAGCGCAGTCTCCCTTAAACCCCACATGCATGAGCTCTTCAACCTCTGCTTGACACCTCAGACACTCTGGGTGTTTTTACACAAGATGGGGCAGAGGTCCACAGTCTTTGCATGGGACGGGTGCATGGGGGTGTGTGCTTCACACGAGCAGTGTCCACGCACCACCCACCCCGTTTGTGCACGGGCCACTCTGACTTTTCCTGGAGTGCCCCGTGCATAGAATGGGCTGTCTCTTATACACATCTAGATGTGTATAAGAGACAGGTATAACCCCCAAATACAGGGAAACACAGAAAACACTGGCAAAACACTGGCACAACACAATAACAAATAACAGCAATTCAAAAGCTTGCTTGTAATGCCTCTCAATGAGAACTGTTTGCTTGTGTTTTGTTTGCAATTGGCCCAGCATGACTACACTGGAAAATACATATCCTCGGATCACCTGCTCCTCACTGCAAATATCCTCTGCCATGACAGCACCAACCACAGTTGAAGGGACTCGGAGCGAGAGTAGCCTTAATAATGCCTGTTTCCAGAGATGTAGCAAGGAATGGGGATGGGGGGAGATTTCCCAAGTCGCAATTTCCCCATGAGGAGCCTCCCTCGTTTTGAAAGGAGGCTGCTGAAACCCCCTGTTTCCCCAGTGCAGGTGAAGGGCTACAGAACTGGAACTGGAGGCAGCCGCAGTGGCAGCTAGGGTAAGAGGGGAGGGATAGGACCCCAGTAACACAACAGACTAATCCTGACAGTGGAGGAAAGAGAATAGGGAACTAGAGAAAGAGATAGCGAGAGACTCATCAGGAGGAGGGTGGGGGGAGAGAGAGAGAGAGAGAGGGTGAGGCCACAGAAGACATTAAGGCAGCGTTATCCCAATTTGGGCAACGTTAACAGACGATGTAACGGATTGTATGCCAGATGGGCAGCCAGCTAACACGCGATGCATCTGAGAAGGCCAGTGACGTATCACGTCCTGACATTGTCCAAAGTGGGATAACACTGCCCAAAGTGTGTCAACAGGCCACCTCCTATGTGGTCAGGCCTGTGCTACCCTGCCCTATGGCAAGGTTCTCCAGCGCCATAGAGTGGCAGGCACAGTTTGCCATTCCCATGAATTCACATCATGGCCTGGGGTGGGATAGTGGGTGTGCGGGGCCGGGTGCCCACACATATGGATAGTTCCTCAGGCCACCCTGGGGTGTGGCAGGACTTGTGACAGTGGTCTACCCATCCGGTTTTCCCAGGGGGTGGGGGCAGATCGTGGGACCTGCTCTCCCCACCCGACCCAAAGTGTGGTGGCTGTGTTCACCCTCCCCGGAGCGGGCAGGCCCATCCTGTCTCGTGTGGTTTTACCCAGAGAGAGTTGCTGAGGCCATGGTTGGGCCTCAAGTGTTCAGGAGACTACGACTGCTTTTAGACGTGCACGGAAAACACGCTGCATAAAATCACGCTGCGTGTTAATATCCCGCGTGTGGGATTTAGACGTGACATTTTGTGCATTAAAGCCAGTCACGCGTTCTTTTTAAGCCACAAATTAAATACCTCGATGTCAAGGTATTTAATTCACGGCTTTAATGCATCCGTAATTTACGTGTGGACTTGTAAAGCCAGAAGATTGAAAAATCTGGAACTTTAAGGTGTGTGTAAAAATGCCATTGACTTGCCCATTAGAAAAAGAAAAATGTTACTGTAATTATGCCTCCCAATAGTCCCACATTTGGTCGGACTGCCCCATTTTGTGGGCAAATCCTGTGGTCCTGCCTGAGGCAGACAATGCTCTGTTTTGTGTTTTTGGAGGCGATAGCTGCCGAAGTGCACCAGAGTGCTGTCAGCTGCTGTCAGAGCACCTGCATGTGGTCAAGACATCGCTGCTTCTGCTGGGGCCATGGGAGGCCGAGCCCCTGAAGCTTTCCATGCTCCTGAACAGATGGAGCTGTCCCCATGAGGCTGGAGCCCCGATGCAGCTAGAGCTCCCTCCTACTCGCCCCCCTCTCTCTGTGTAGTGTCTGCATGAGTGTGGGTGTGAGTGAAAGTGTCTGCGTGTATGACTGTGAGAAAGTAGGGATGGGACACCGGGGAGATTACCAGATACCGGATTTACCGGTTTCAGATCTCCCCGGTATCATATTTACCTGTATCGGCATACCAGATTTTTAACATTGGCTGCTTTACTGGTTTTTTTACATTGCGGCCATGCATTTCAATGGCTGTGATGTAAAAAAACCGGTAAAGCGGCCAATGTTAAAAATCCAGTATGCCACTACCGGTGATTATCAGATTATCGGATTAATCCGATATACCTGATTATTGGGTGTATCGGATTTATCCAATACCGATATTCCCACCCCTACGAGAAAGTGTGTACATGTGAGTGTGCAAGCTAGTGAGTGAAAACATGTGCGTGTGTGTCAGTGAATGAGTGAAAATGTCTGTGTGTGAGCAAGCATGAGACACTCATGAAAGAGCCTCCAAGGAGCTACAACAAACCATTCACTGCAAACCACTCACTAGCTTGTGTGTGCAAGCTAGTGTGCACGTGTGTGAGTGAACAAGTGAAAGTGTCTGTGTGCGAGCAAGCATGTCCTTGTGTGTGAGGGGACAGGGTTTACTGGGTGAGGGAGCAGGGTTTCTGTCCTCCTTTGGCTGCTCAAAATATTGGGAGGTATGTATAATTAATTTTTGATGTTCAGTTAAACATAACATTTTCTTCAGAGGCGAGGGTTCCCTGGATTGCCGGCCCTGTGTGCCCTGTTGTTATTTCTAGTTTACTTGGGGGCCCATTGTCTTGAGGTCCCTTTCTGATTTAGTGCCATCCCTCGGTAGTCCTGGCCCCTTCCTGATTCACTCTCGGCAGGTCTTGGCTGCCCATGTTTGAAGCCAGTGGACCTGGATTTTACACCAGTGCTTCTCACAGTCATGTCATCATTTCCAGTTTATTTATGGAGCCCATGTAATGGGGGTCCCCTGCAGAGCCCCCCTCCCCCAACACATGGGGTCCTATAGGGTTGCACAGTTTGCACTTGACAGGATCTGGCCCTGTCTCTACATTTTAGAAACAGTGATCGCTTCCTGAAAGACAACGCATTCCTCATGAGTCTGACTGAAGAGGCAGCCTGCTGCATTTACATCAGCCACAAAGTTAAAAAATCATCTTTGCTTTTATGATCACATAAAGGTGCCATCTTCCCCTCCAGTCCATCCCCAAGAAAAGATCAAACAACATCACAAGAGGAGTCAAACGTCAGTTCCCAAACCCCACTTATCAACCCCAAACCCTGAGATGGCTTGGTTCAAAGCCAGTAATCTCAGCAGAGACACAGAGCTGTCGGAGAGTCTCACAGAAGCCACAGCAAACCATAATAAGGGATAGCACAATGTAATGAATGTTTTGGCAAAACAACTCGTTTCAGAGATGTGCTTTGCAATTTGGTTCTTTTATGTCTGACAGACACTGTTTACTGAATGGAAGAAAGAGCCCCACCAACAACAAGAATACAAAGCAAACACAACCCAGAGCTCAAAGACTTTAACTTTGACAGGCTGGTCTGTTAACTGGGAAATAGTGTAAAGTGGGTGGACAGAATAATAGAAACAACAGGAAACTTCAAACAGGTCACTCTAGCTTTAAGTATAGAAGGGAGCATCTTATAAAGTATGTTAGTGCACTGAAGGGATGGGGTGGGGAACCCCTAATCATGAAGTATAACCCTGAGTTGGTTTTTATCTGGCCCCTTTTAATTTCCCACGACTGGCTCTTGCATCTATCATTCATCCTTTGTCTCAGCATGCCAGGTCCCACATCTCTCGGCCACGCCCATCTCAGCCACGCCCATGCCAGCGCCAACATCTCTCGGACATGCCCATCTTGGCCATGTCTATGTCAGCTCCCATCTCTCGGCCACACCCATTTCTTTCTGTCCCCCCGCACCATACAGTCCCTTACCCAGGTCCAGCAAATTTCCCCTTCCTGCTGCCTCAGATAATGTTTTCGTTTTGGCACAGAAGTAACAACTTCCTAAGCATGAATATGAAGCATGAGAACGTTGGGTGATGTAGGTCAACATATTTTTTGGTGTGGCTGACTAGCCGTTTGGAAATTGCCAGACAAAAAGGGGGTTTCCCACCCTTTATTTAAAGTGGCTTAGCTCATAAGTATACGAAAGGAGAACTTGGGGGAAAACAGACTGTTTCGTTTTGTCAAAAAATAGCTCGGCTTCAAACTTGAAAACTGGCACAAAAATTGGTTTGAATGAAGCTTTTCAATTTTCTAAAAAACAACAAACAAACAAACTAGAGTTGGAATTAGTCAGAATTTCTTTAGGCTATAAATTTGATTTTTTGGCAACCAAAATGGACTAAAAACCCAAGTCTAGGTTGCTGAAAACAAGCTAACCTGTTTTCAGAAACCAAACACTATGGAAACAATTAAATGTTTTCTGGGCACGGCAACCAAAAATATCCAGTTTCTGAAAACTGGTTTTGAAGGGGATTCACACTGTGTGAATGTGTGGGAAGAAAGTTACACCACTTTTACAGTCTTGGGTCCTGATACACAAATGCCTTACTCCAGAGTAGTCCCACTGAAGCCCTTCAGAGTAAGGGGCTTGCAGATTGCAGCCTTGGTTTTTAAACAGATTAAGTTAAATTTGCACAAGAACAATATATACCAGGCCTCAGGCTTTGTCACTGAGAGCTGACCACATAAAGTTTGTCTTGACCATCAGAAGCGTTTGAGTTTAGTTTGCACTTTATTCAGGCCTGTAGGCAGCAGAAGAGGGCAAGGGAAGAGTCTTAGGGTAATTTCAGACATTACGAAAACACCTTTCACCACAGTGAACCTCAGTGGATTCCCTGTGGTGGTGGCGTTTCCTTGAACTGTTTGACCCCCGCCAGATGTTCACCACAGTGAATCTCTGGCAGGGGTCAAATTAACTACGGTTTTCGACCTCCAGCCAGCCGGAGGTTGAGAACTGTGGTTAGATTGGCCACGATCTGGGATGGGCCAAAAGTAACGTGTGTTACCGTTGGCCCATCCCAGATCATGGGATGGGCCAAAAGTAACGTGTATTGCCGTTGGCCCATCCCGGATTGTGACCCCGCCCGTCTCCCCGAGGGTGGCCGGCTGAGGGAGCATTGGTGGCAGGACCGTGCAGCCGCACGTCGTGTCACACAGCCCTGCCCCGCCCCTCCCCGATTCCCCACAGTGATGGAGCCGGCACGTCTGAAGCACGGCCAGCTTCATCACGGACTGGGATCTGAGAGAGATCCCGGTTCGGGGTTCAGCGTGATGGGCCTCTGGGCCCATCACGTCTGAAAATACCCTTAGTGAGAGCAAGTATTATACGCACATACATTATAATAACACAAGAGGATTTTTGAATGTGGTGTGGTGGTGCCTCAGTGGATGCTGCCTGCCTGCACGTCTTCAAGCACTGGTACACACAGCAAACTGTGGTGTGAATTGCCTCACTGGCCTCAGATAGGCAGCCCATAAATCTACAGTCAGTTGGTTCTGCACTAAAGCACATCCTGTGCATAAGAACATAAGTGCCATACTGGGTCAGATCAATGGTCCATCGAGTTCAGCATCCTGACTCTGACAGTGGCCAATCTTGGTCAGTTGGGAAAAGTACCCAACAGGTCATAATGGTACCCAACCCATTCCCTATTGTTCATTCCCAGCTCCCGACAGAGGTTACATTCCCCAGCCTACCTGGCTAATAGCCATTAGTGGACCTAGCCTCCAAGTTTTGGGGCAGCCTCATTTACATGTCTGTAGACCCCTTGGGTCAAACTCCTTTGTTTTAGACAACTTATGAATTGCATCTTAGCAGAGGCAAAGGGGAAAGAGGGTTCCCTGACTCACTCTGACATTTAGCATGGCTTTGCTAGCACTACCTGTCTTCTTTGGTCACTCAGGTGTACACCCTTGGTGTGCTCTCGGATCCACTGCTGTGACCTTTTTAAAATCAGATTTGAATTTGGCCACTGTCATTCATGCCTTTGTAACCTCGAGGCTAGAATACTGCAGCGCAATTTGTGGGGTGGCCCTTGATGACTGTTCAGAAGCTGTAGCTAGTGCAGAAAGTGGCGGTCCGCCTTCTGTTGGTGTTGGGTTGTCAGGAGTACATTACACTGGTGCTCCAGACTCCAGAGTCTGCACTGGCTGCCAATTGCTTTCCGGGCACAACTCAAGGTGCTGGGTTTGACTGATAAAGCCCTAAATAGCTTGGGACCCAGGTAGCTGAAAGACCGCATCCTCCCTTATGTTCCAACATGACCTCTGAGGTCGGCTGGGAGCACCCCCTTGCGGGTACCATCTGCCCATGAAATTTATACAACAAGGGCATGCAGAGTGGCATTCTCAGTGGTTGCCCCACAATTATGGAACTTCCTTCCCTTGGAAATCTACCTAAACCTGAGTCTGCTCATCTTCTGGAAGTGATGTAAGACCATTTTGTTTGGCCAGGCACTTGGCAGGCAGGGATAGGGTTGGGTGGGTTTGGGTGGAAAGGATTGGGAAAAGGTTGGTAGGTAGGGGGCTAGAGGATTTTTAGTTGTTTTATATGTTTTTATACTTTGTAAGCCACTCTGAGCCTATTTGGGAAGGGCAGGCTAAAAATTGGAATAAAATAAATAAATAAATAAATAAATACCTTAAACTCATTTTTCCCAGCATAAATGCAGGATAATATCCAATGGTTTGATGTAGCTGCTCTAGTTCTGCCGAGGTTAGCACATGCAGTTGAGCACTGTATATACTTTTATACGTATGTTGTTTGTTTGCTACTGTTTCCCATAAGACATGGTTAGGGGCTTTGTAATTTGAATCCAGTACTGCCACTGAATGGATGGTATGAGTCCCTCCCAGTTGATTGGGCACAGAAGCCCTGAAGTACAAATGGTCAGATTTTCCAATCGATACACGCCTGAGGGACTCCCCCTAGTCCTGGAGATGCCAGAACAGCCCCAGAGGAGCCTCACCGGGACCACGCTGCTGACAGGTGCCGGGATGGTTGTTGTGATCCACCGCAGCTGGGAGGCGCATGGCAGGGTCCGAGTGTGTGCACTGGGCATGGCTTTCCTCCTGGAACACCTTTAAGGCAGCTGTAGCGCATGGCAGCACCAGAGGTGTGCGCTGGAGCAGCGCGTCTAAGGGCTGCGCTTACAAGGACGCGCCCTTGTGCGCACGGCCTTAGGCGACGGCCGGGCGTAGGGCAGCCTACTGGGCCACTGGAAAGTGCAACTTTTTTGTTATCTGGAGGTTTGGCTTGCTGGGTAACTTGCTTCACTGAAGACCTTTTCCATCTTTCCCATCTTCTCCATTTCCCCCATTTTTCTCAAAGACCAAGTTGTTTCCGGACTTACCCTATTATGGGCGAGATGCTGATAGCTGTTTGATGGCAGCATGTATACTTAATTTGGATTTTATTTTAATAAATAATTTTAATAAATAAAATATTTTCCTTTATTCTTTTAGTATATTTGGTCCATTAGAAGATTTTTGACCACGCCCATTCTGGGCAACTTATGATTAATAAGGAACTTCTGGAGATTGTGTTGTTGTTTTTTTGTAGCTAAACTGCCTGGACACCCAGCACTAATGACTCGCAAAAGAGGGAGACAGGGTCAGGTCTCTCAGGGTGACTTCTCCCAGCCTAAGCAACAAAAATTAGATACTTACATACTACCAGGTTCTAAGGAGGTAAAGGCCAAAAGTAACAATGAGCCGGTGCATTCCCCTCCATCTCTGGGTGCAATTAGCAAAGTGATAGCCAAAAAACATGATAGGTCCACTTTAGAATCTTTAACCTCAGATGGAATGGAGGATTCACAGGACGATAGCCTGTGGTCACTGGATAAATCTGTTACAGATCCATATGACTTGCTGGGAAATCAATGCTTCTTAATAGGTGATCTAATTAAGAAGCTGATAGGGCAGATGGCTAAAGTGCTAGACTTACTAGCAGCCCCAAAAGCCCATCTGTACACCCTGACTAACTTCGTTAACAGAAGTCAAAGAAGGTAGATTAAATTCCCTCTTTGCGGCCAATAACTATCTAGGAAGAAACCAGAATCACATGTTGCCTCAACCTGGGGCAAACCCACGCCAGGGCCAATTAAACAGGGCTAGGGACAGAAGGCCAGTGGAAAATCAAAATAAGGACGTCATAAAGGAAAAGGACTTAATCAATAATACTGACATTGTTATAAATCCCAGAGCCATTTCCTTCCACGTATCCCCATTGCAAAATGTCTTTTTCCTTCTTGGGGCTCCAAGTTCGATACCCAGCAGCATTTGCAGGATATCTTTAGATTTCATATACCATTTTGGCAAATAGATTCCTTTCAAAAATTACCCTCTTTCTATAATCTTCAGCACTTGATCATATATTTTCATAGTCCTAGGTTGGTATTGAACATAATTGACCATTTCGATCTGTTCCAATCCTGGGGGGTAGTAGTGGGGGAGGTTTTCATGGATTTGGTCCAATGCCCACTGATTAACTCAGCCTCAGAGTCTAGGATGGGGGAGACAATAGCTTCGCTTGTACCAGTCAATTCCCAGCCCAGACATGCTCGAGCCACTGCCCCTTTGTTGCAAAGGAAGAGGTCTTTTTTGCCCCCACGGAGCCAAATTGGGGGTAAAGTTTCACCTAAACCAATTGGGGATCATTTGCAGGATATTGCCATACCAAAGAACGTATATAGGGCCGACCTAGATTCTGGGATTCCCCCTGAGAGCCCTTCTGTGGAAGGTCTACCTCCAGAATCATTCCCCGATATAAATATTATGGATATATAGGTTCCACCCCAGGGTAATAAAATTCTCTCTCCCATTAATAGTATTGGTATGGAGGCAGACTCTGCCCTACGTAAATCCAGTGAAACAAGGTTTCCTGCAGACAGAAATAATGCTGACTATAGTATTGATCTCCTGGGATGCACCGACAAGATAGACCAACCACTCATTGCAGATGATATACTGGTTGCCGCGCATCCAATTATTGGTGATTGACAAAACAGGTGCCATGATTCCTCTTTTTATTTCGCTATGCTCTTGGAATATTGGAGGACGGCAGTCACATAAGGATGTTTTTTTATTTACCCAATATATTAGTACATTTGATATTGTACTACTACAAGAGACCTGGGTTAAGACCCCAGTAGTACTAGGAGGGTTTAATTCCTACTCATCTCCAGCTATCTCATATAGGAAGAAAGGACGTCCGAGTGGAAGGATTACTTGTTTAGTTGCAACTAAGTACCGTGAATTGCACTGTTGTTAAGGAACTAAACTTACCTCCCGTTGCTCATGGAGTAGTTTTGAATATAGAGTTAGTTAAATTGATAATTCTTTCCATTTATATTCCTCCGGTAAATGCAACCTCCTTTAGTAAGAGTCTATGGGATAATCTTAAAAATTATGTTGAGGACCTACTTCCCAGATGCAGTGATCCTACTCGGGGGTGCTCTAAATGCTAGATTGGGGACAGATGCTGAGGCTTTGACTGATTTTCTGCCCTCAGACTTACTTAGCCCGAGTTATTGCTTTTGGGGCCTTAAAAATCGGTTATCATGGGATGCCGGAACTAATGGGCCAGGGCTCAAGCTTAGAGATTTGGTCACTACATTAAATCTAACCATTTTAAATGAAATATGGTATAAAGATCACCCAGGTGAATTTACTTTTCTTGGCCCCCAGGGCGCCAGTGTAGTCGATTACATTATGCTAAATACTGAGGCTCTCCCATATATGGCAGACTTTCAGGTAGATGACCTCCATCTTGGTGATCATCTACCTTTGATATTGTTCTTGGCACTCAGGGCAGACTCGGCCAGAAAATCTTTTCCTGAGAATACCCAGATAAGGTACTCTGATCATACTTACCTAAAAGATGGGACCAGAAACTGGAACAACAATTGGCAGCTATACTGACAATAATTTGCCACAGCTATAAGAACGAAGGCACTATCCATGACTCCCGGGCATTTGCTAATAGGTGAGTTTGAGAAACTGGTGAAATTCCTGACTCCCCACTTAAGCAGGGAACCAAGCCCTCCAAACATCTGCTATTCTAGGAACCAGAAGTGGTTTGATGCTGAGTGTCATGCTAGACAGGCCTTTATGGCCATCTACCATAATTACCAGGCAACTCAGGCCAAGAAACTACCGGTCCATTATTTCGAACTCAAAAAATGTTATCGTTCCTTGATAAAGCGCAAAAGAAGGGAGTATGTGGATAGAACCTGGCAGGCGTTGTTTGAAGCCTGGAAAACAAACAATTCAAGGAAATTCTGGCTCATTGTAAATGGTTCATTAAAGAGGGAAAGGAATATAGGAACCTACCCAATAACATCTAGATCTTGGGAGGACCATTTCAAGAGTCTTTTTTGCTGTGAATATGATTCTCAAGGGCAGGAAATTGACCTAGAAGTACGGCCTTGTTCATGGCCGCCAGTCACTGGACTTGAGGTTATGGAAGCCGTAGATTCTGTCCATAATAATAAGGCCTCAGGTGTGGATTGTATAAGAATAGAATTTATAAAGGCATCCAGTGACTGGTGGATACCCTATTTAGCGGCACTGTTCACAGCAATAAATGAAACAGGAATTTTCCCCAAGGATTGGGGGGAGGCTGTAGTGTCATGGATATATAAAAAAGGTTCCAACCCGGCCAACTATCAGCCAATCAGTTTATTAAGTGTGGTTAGTAAATTATATTCCAAAATTTTGCTGAGTAGATTGACAACATGGCTTACTACTCACAATATAATTTATCTAGAGCAAGCAGGATTTCAAAAAGGAAGGTCTGCTATTGACCAGTGTGCAGTACTCTATCATTTAGCTTGCAAATATCTTAAAGCTAACGGGAGATTGTTCGTAGCTTTTCTGGATCTGTGCTTTGTGTTCTATTCAGTCAATAGAGAAATTCTTTGGGGGAAATTGAGATCTCTTTCAATAGACCGACGTCTACTTCTGCTAATACAAAACCTATATAAGCAGGCTGCTATGACTGTTGAATTGGACAACCAGGGGCATCTATCTGATAAAATAGATTTACATAGAGGGGTCAGACAAGGCTGTCTGTTGGCCCCAGCCCTCTTTAACATATATATCAATGATGTGGTTCCACTCCTTGCGGAAGCTAAATTCCACCCTCCCAAAATAGCATCAAGGCCAATAGGCAGTCTTCTTTACGCTGATGACTTGGCCATCCTGTCTCAGACGAGAGTGGGACTCCAACGTCAACTGGAAAATTTTGGTCAATATTGCTGGGTAAATAAAATGCAAATTAATTATGACAAATCAAAGGTTTTGATTTTCACCAAATTGAGGAGAGTATATTCCTGGTCCATAAATGGGCAGACAATTCAGCAAGTTAAGGAATGTAAGTATTTGGGATTCACCTTCCAACAAAATACCAAATGGACTAGACACCATCATATTGCCAAATTGGCTCTGGGAGAAGCTCCTTTGGCAATAGTAAGACTCTTTGGGTATTTTGGTAAATCTGATCTAGTGTGGGCAATGAGAGTTTTTGACGCTAAGGTAAGATCGAAATTTTTATATGGAGCAGGTCTATGGGCAATTCCTAGCCCAAGAGATTTCAACTGTCCCCAAAATAAATTTTGCCAGTCTCTACTTACAACTCCACGAGGGATTCCAGCTGAGGCTATTAGACTGGAGACTGGCTAGGCTAGTTGGGAATTTGCTGCAAAAATGGAAGCTTTGAACCTTTGGTTAAAGGCGAAGTATGCCCCTAACTCCTTGCTGGGATTAACTGAGAAGGACCCCTTCATAAATCCCGGGAGGAAGGCAATGGAGCTTCATCTTGCTCAGATGGGATTTTCAAAGGAATATATAACAACTAAGGAATGGGTCCAATTTAAGGTAGAACTAATGCAGAGATTCAGGGATATAGAAAGGCAGCATGCAGCCTCCCAAATAAGGGAGACCCCCTTATTTACGGGATTATCTGTCTATAGTTCCTGTGCAGGGAACTATGGGGACTTATTTGACCCAGTTGCAGACTTTTAGGCTCAGATATTTATTTCTATGTGCCCGGCTAAACTCCCTGCCCACTAGGATACTTGAGGGTCGAATACTTAAAACAGAGTACGCATCATGTTTATGTCCATTGGATCAGCTGACGGTAGAATCAGTCAAACATATTCTGACTGACTGTCACCTTTACGATAAACCACGAGCTCAGTACTTAACCCCCCTTTTGGAACGCTACCTAGGGAGGTCTACTTATACTCTAACGAGAATTATGTTGGCAGACCTCGATTCAAATCTGACTTGTGCTGTAGCTGGGTTCTTGCAAGTTGCTTTTATTATAAGGGGGGAATTTTTGAATTTTCGTTATGCAGGAGCGGATCATGGTATGGTATAAACTGAGATTAACCCCCGACCTTGAAGGGATCTAATCTATGGCTATTCTTTGCTGTGCTAGTTGTTATGGTCCTTTTTAACTTTTCAATATAATTATTGTTCAAATTTATTCTTATTTTTATAATTGATTTGCCTATGGCTTATTATCCTAAGCCTTGTTCTGATTTGGTATGAGTGTATTATTTTAGTATATTAATTCTGGAATGTTTGCTTTCAGCGATAGCCATTGGCTAAGATAATAATAAAGTATTTGATTTGATTTGATTCTCCAATCCACTCTGTACTCCATTAGTGGGGCAAAATGTGCTTAGAACAGATGGGGAACTGTGTACTTGATTGCTCTTGTGGAAGGAAAATCTTGTCTAGCTCAATGCTGGTGAAGGCAGATTTGCCCTTTCTCCCATCCGGCATGGAAGACCTAACTAGGACTGAAACGAATATGCCATTTCATTTTCATGAAGACCGTTTGCATATTCATTCAGTCACTCACAAAAATGAGGATCCAAATTTATCTTTGTTACTTGTTCCTTCAATATTATCCTGTTCAGCATTTTGGTTACTTCTGTATTTGGTTTATCATTCACTTCAACAGAACTATCTTGTGAATTTTTGAATGTGACCATGATTTAGATCAGAAACAAACTTTTCCTACCTGGGTTAACTCATTTGCTGAGGGTTTTTTTGTACTGTCAAGAACTGGATGGAGCATTTCTGGACTAGACTTTTCCTATGTGATCCTCCCCATTTATTCCAGAGGCCTCAGAAACCTCCTTTTGGAGCAGCATAAACTCTGATGAGGAGGAGAACAGAAAGGGTTCAGTGTTTCAGTACCCTTGCAAAGACAGCGTTATCCAAGGAGGCATGTCTTTAATCTCACACAGATCTTTGAAAATGCAGATTACAGGTGGGCATAGGATAATTTCCCACAAGAGATCTACTTATGATAACGCTACCAACAGTGCATTTTAGAGCTAGACAGTCTTCCCCCAAGGCTTTGTTGTAATGACTTCTCAACACCTTGCATCATCATAGTCATCAGAACTAGACAATAACCTCAGAGGAATCCTAGATCCCCACCTCTCTTCTCTTTCTCCAGGAGACTGTTTCAGATGGTGAAAAGGAGACTCTTGACAGGTGTAGACTCTTTAATACAGGGGGTGGAGTGGAGTGTGATGCGGTACCGTGATGCATTTGATAGGGGAGGATCCTTGTTGCCTTTTAAAAAAAAGAAAAGAAATGCATCTTGTTTGCTTTGGAATAGGCTGCCCCTTCCTTGGATGTTTTCAAGAACCAGCTAGAGAAGCATAAGTCTAGGGCTGAAACGGCAAGCCGCTGCGGTAACTTTTTCTAATGGAAAAAGCTCTTCCGCAATGAACGGCATGGTGTGATAGAAACAGTCATTCCACTACTTTCATTCTGCTGCTTCCATCATTCTGCTACTTTCACCAGCTGCAAAAATAGCAGAACAATGTTTGTTCCGACAGTTTCTATCTTCCGCAATTTCCACTGATACTGTGAAATAGAGGAACGCTTGTTCCGACAGTTTCTGAGATTGTTCCGACAGTTTCTGAATTAGTGGAATGCCGGTGGAAAAGCTGTGGAAAGTTGCGGGCAATTCCGAAATGTCGGAACGAAACAGTGGAATGGAAAAAGGAGTTGCTGCTTCAGCCCTACGATCTGTCTGTGATGCTGTCAGTATAAGGGCATCCTAACTTGGTGCACGGGATTGCATGAGATGATCCTTCAGGTTTCTTCCAACCCTCATTTCTTTTGTCCGACTGTTCTTTTCAGTTTTGAGTTCTAGGATCCATTTCTCATGCACTCTCCAAGGCTGTGAGATTGAGGTACCTTAAGTAGAACCCACTACAGGACTCTTGACCCCAGGTGGACTCTCTAGCCACTCTGCTTCCTGGGATTTAGTAGTGGGCCAGAAAATTCAGGATTTGATCCCTGGTGGCCCAGGAGACCTCTCACTTCTGATTGACCTGGCCAGCCTCAAGCTGCATGGTAGCCAGGGATTATGATTGCATATTCAGAGTCAGCACAGAAAGCAGGGAGTGTCTTGGCAGCACAGCGATATTTGGTGTGATAGAGAGACCTCGCTGTGTCTTTCTTTAATCCCATTCTGCCCCCTCTTTCACCTGAGCACCCCGTTTCAATCTTGCACCATTCTTTGCCTGACTGCCCAGTTTCCAACTTGGGCCCTTTTCAAACGGGTACATGGGGGGATGGGTGGGCACTGTGATGGGTGGGTTCTGCATGGGTGGCCCGTCACACGGATGCCCACCCACCTCCACCCAAGTTCGCGCATGGCGGCACCTCCGTTATCTCCAATGCCTCCGTGAGTGGAGGTGGGTAGAGGTGGGTGGAGCATGGGAGCACGCATGCACCCCCACCCACTGGTCAAGACTGTCAGACGGACTCCCCCCCTCCATGCTGTCACACACGTGGGCGGGGAGGGAGCGGCGGCATCTATGTAAAATGGGCCTTGGTCTTCTCTCTGGACTATGAACGTGTCTCTCATCCCCTTGGCCCAGGCCAGTCCCAGTCTCCGACCTACAAAGCCTACTCCTTTGTTCAGAACTGAGCCAGCAGCAGGAGAGGGAAAGCAGTGACAACACGTCCCATTCATTCCTGACGTGCGCTTGAGCTGAAGTCAGCAGAGCTGCATCAAGTTAGTTTGGCTGTATGCAACTCTCTGCCAGCAGCAGGCTTCCCAGTGTATGTGCTGAACTCCCTGTGGGGAGATACTAATATGATAAACCTGAAATCATGGGTTAAGGCCTTGAGCCAGACCCAGGAATCGGAAAGGGACCAGCCCAATGCCCATGGAAGAGGACTTCCCCATCTCTCCCTTAATGGATGAGATTGCTAAGGTAAAAGAAGTTTTCCAGGAGAACTCTCTTTCAAAGCTAGATTCTGCCCTGTGTGTCATCAGCAGGGTTCGCAGTTTTTCATGACCAAAAAAATGGAAATTCTCTGATAAAAAACATAAATTCTCTGATACCCCCCCTCCCCAATTTCTGTTTTCCTGTGATGGAATGTAAACATTAGTTGACGTCCCCTTACCACACTATATATAGGTATGAGTTAGAACACCACATTTTATTGTCATATTTTAATTTTTATTAGGCCCACTTCCTGTCCCCTCTTCCCAAGGTCCAGAAGACCTGAACACTCCAACTCATAGTGCCCCTGCCCCCTGAACCCACAGGAGGTCTGTGGCACCCCTCCAAATGCAGAGCCCCTGCCTCTCCATAGCACATGCCTTCAGGTTGCTTCCCCTGAGTCTCCGCATCTTCGCTGCCCCGTACTCGCTGTGTCCTCCTCCCAGACCTATGTACACACACACACACACACACACACACACACACACACACACACTCTGCAACTTGGTGGAACAATAGTCATGACTGGAATACAGGAATGGACGGATAGGTATTTTCTGCAAAATATTCTGGAAAAAGGCAAAATCTCTGTTTTTCTCTCATTTTCTGCTGCAAAGAGAAAAGAAAACTAGGAACCCTGGTCATCAGAAACATTGGAGGGTGTCAGGGCACCAGACCCAGCCCAGCTGACTCTTATTAGCCACTGCCAACTCACCACAGTTGGAGTGCTGGAGAAGTGGGGGTAGTCAGACTCCTGACTGGCTGCTGGTATTGTCTGGCTAATTCAGACTGCCTCCAGTGCTCAAGCAATTCAGCAGTAAAGACCCTGACCTAGTTTGCCTCCATTTTGTTCCTCTAGTCCTTGACTCCCTTGAATTGTTGGTAGAGGAGGTAAAACCTGACATTATAGGGATAACTGGAACTTGGTGGAATAGTAATTATGACTGGAAAATAGGGATGGGCGAACGCGGTTTGGAAGTTTGGAGTTCGGCCCGAACTCGGCTTGTTTGGATGACCGAACCTGAACCCGAACGCGAACATACCGAACGAACCGAACACCGAACGGCGAAATGGCCGAACAGTTCGGTCAGTTCGGATCGCGTTTGGGTGAGTTCGGGTGGCAAAAAAAGGTTCACTGGAAGGTCAAACATGACAGGGAGGTGT
>QEPC01014892.1:1734025-1784506 GCA_003113815.1 Sphenodon punctatus | reverse complement strand
CCCCCTCCCCCCATGTGACTGCACTCCCCCCACCCTGGGTCCCGCAATTTACTTACCCCCCTCCTCATCCTCAGCACCGCCACCTGCATCCAGGGAGGCTAGGGAGAACTGCATCCAGCTCTTTGCCTCCCTGAGTCCCTTCCTCCCTCCTTTCTGGAATCCAGCAGGGAGGGAGGAAGGGACACAGGGAGGCTAAGAGCTGCACGTGCGTCAGCAGCTCCCAGCCCCCTGCACAGGCTGGGACCCAGCCTGTGCAGGGGGCTGGGAGCTCTGCTGCTGATGCATGCGCAGTTCTTAGTTCATACCAGGGGCACCTCTATTGGAAGCCCCCATATGAACTTTCCCCCTGTCCAGCCCCTGCAATGCAAGAGTGCCCCCTGCAGCACTCTTGCATTGCAGGGTCCCTTTATGAGGAATGGATGGCTCTTCTAGCCGCCCACTCCGCATAAAGGGAGAACGCCTCCTTTTTGACCCTGAAGGCTTCCCTAGGAAGCCTTTGGGGGGGGGGGGGTGAGTCACCGGCTGTGTGCGCGCGTGCGCACACAATTGGTGAGAATGTGCGGAGTCACCTCGAAGAACCTTGTTTAGCAAGGCAGAGACCTTCAGAAGTTCTCTGCCTTGCTAAACAAGGTTCTTCGAGGTGGCTCTACACATTCAGTGCGATGTCGACGGGGCTGTTTCCCCCTCATTTATTTTTTAAAGCTGCGGCAGCTGCTGCCGGCCGGGGGAGCCCTGGGGGGCCAGGAGGGGCATTGCCCCTCCCTCGAGGGCCCACCGCCCCTGCCATGCCCTAACTTTCCACACAGAGGAGGTTTAAATTATGGAAGCCTATCCCCCTGGCTGAGGATAGGTCAACAGCGAGGAAACATTCTCCCCCTGCCCCCCCAAGGCTGCTTTGAAAATTAGTACAAGCACTGTGGGCTAGATAGGAGTTGAGGGTGAGTGTGCATAAGGGGTGTGCTCGGGATGAAGGAAGGGAGGGAAGAGGCTGAATTATGGATCTGTACTATGGATCCATCCCCTGTCCTTGAATGCATACTCTCATTTCAGCTCCCTTCCCCTGAGCTTACTTCATCAATGCTTGAGGACAGGATCTGGATTCAGGGACCAGACCCAGGAACTAGGAAAGGGCCAAATAAAAATAAATAAATACCTGTGGGTCTGATTTGTCCCATGGGCTGGAGATTCCCACCCCTGCTAGGAGATGGTGCCACCCAGAATCTTCGCTGTGAAGAACACGCTGTTCTTGCTCCTAACCCCACCCCTGGCGTGCCTCTGTGCCTTGTATGGCTTCTAGCAAGTCCTCTCTGGCTCAGAGCTCACACACTTGCAAAACAGATATAACAACAATCTATTCACAATCAGCTTAATTAAAGCTTTGAAAGCAATTTAAGATGAAAGAACCCGCAGACATGTTAAAAATGTTGTTATTAGCATTAATAGGGAAAATTACATTTTAAAATACTTTTCCCACCACTGACTTGTTTTAATTGCTGAGTTAAAAAAAAACAACTCACCTGTTACTGCTTATTAAAAAAGAAGTGAAATATCATTGGCGATGCCACCTTAAGGTATGGGTAGCTGTAATGGTTATTTTCAGATTCCAGCTTGCTCACCTGCTGCACCTGTCTGTTTATGCCAAAGCCTTACTTAGTATGAGTTTGAAAGCTTTCAGTTTCATTCCCAGCACCGCATCTGATATGAGATTTTACAAAGCAATTTGGCAAAAGGCTGGAAAGGTACTGAAAAAGGGAGTGGACTTTGAGAGGAATTCCATCCTGTAAGGTTTTATATGGAAACCAGAGATGTCCTTAGGAATTGTGACTTTCTTCGGAGTCCTTTGCAAAGACCCTGGTGGAGGCCATCTTTGAGGTCCATTATGCATTGGTGCATACAGCGACCCTGGTGAAGCCCCTTTCTATGCAGGGTCCAGTGTAGATCAGTGCACACAGAAGACCCTGCAGCTGTGGCCCCTTCTAGTACAAGGTCCTTTGAGGCTGCATTAGTTGCACATGCCTAAAGATACCTCTGTTGTAAATGCTATCACCACTCATAATTACAAAGCATTACATATGTTCCTATAGCCAGGTACTGAGGACTTTCACTCAAGTCAGACGACCAGCTATTGGCCCTTTTTAGGGAAGGTTATTGAGCAGGTGGTTGCCTGGTGGCTTCAGGCTCATCTCAATGCTATCGGATTCCTGGACCTGTTTCAGTTGGGTTTTAGTCCTGGATATGATACAGGGACTGCGCTTGTGGCCCTGGTCAATGATCTGCACCTAGAGGTGGATAAGGGAAATTCTACCCTGTTGATTTTGTTAGATCTTTCAGAGGCCTTTGATATAGTTGATCATGAGGTGTTGACTACCTGGTAAGGGTGTGTGGGGCTGCTCTTGAGTGGTTCCCTTCCTTCCTGTTGGGGAGGTCCCAGCAGGCAGTGATGGGCAATTGCTCATCATCCCCTCGTGATCTCTCCTGTGGGGTCCCACAGGGTTCTGTTCTGTCTCCCCTGTCAGTCAATGGGTATTTGAGGCCACTGAGCGAGGTTGTTCGGAGGTTTGGGGTGAAGTGCCATCAATATGCTGATGACACCCAGCTCTACCTATCCTTTTCATCCGACCCAAGTCCTGCAGTCTTGATGCTTACCCAATATCTGGCTGTGGTTGGGGGCTGGATGAGGGGGAGCCGATTGAAACTGAATCCTGACAAGTCTAAAGTGATGATGGTTGGCCAACCTTATGACTTGGAGGGAACTAGGACTCCTGTTAATGATGGAGTCTAGTCCGCTCTGGTCAGTCAGGTTTGCAGGCTTTGAGTGCTTCTGGATCCTTTGCTGCACCTGGATCTTCAGGTTACAGCGGTGGCCAGGAGTGCTTTTCACCAACCCCAACTGGTAAAGAGGATGCAGCCTTTTTTTTTCCTGACTGAGCAGCCAGATGTTGGGAGAGTGTATGTGGGGGTGTGAAACAGGGTTCAGAGTCAGCCAGGGGTGAGGAAGTGTGTTTATGAGGAGGGGGCACTTAGGTGCTGGGGGTATATATGGGGGAGAAGGCTGAGAGAGAGGTGAAGTGTATTCTTCCAGGCCAAACCTTGAGAGCAGTCAGGGTTGGTGGGGAACTATATGTATGGACTACAGTGGAGACAGGGAACAAGTCCATAATACTGAGGCAGGGAGGAGCTTGCTTCCCCAGCTGCAGTGTTGCCACCAACTTGCAGAGGAAGAGGATTGGGGCTGAAAGACCAAGTCAAAGTGTCAGTTCATGGAGCCTAAGTTGTAAGCGAGCACAATATGTGAGACTGAATAACATAATTACTGCTTACATAGAACAGAATTTAAGGTGGGAACCTTAACTTTGTTAGGGAAGGGGCACCACCAACACTCATGCCGCAAGCGTTCTCTATAGGGGCCTCTATAGTTTAGGAAAAGGGGTCCTCAGGATCTTATAGTGCCATTAGCTCCTTAATGAAGCAGGCAAGATCATCGTAGGACGAGACCAGTGCTCCTCGTTCCAAAGAAGGGGAAGGGCAACTCTTCACGCTTACAGGGGTTAGGGAGTGGAGACACGTGGGTAGGCAGGAGCTGGGGGACCTGAGGCACGCAGGGGATGGTGTGGGGGGAAGGACAGGGCTTGCTTCCAGGTCAGTGGGGAAGGTTACACAAGGGGGAAGGGAAGGTTTCACAAATACACACGCGCTCACTCTAAGGGATTTCCACACACGTACTAAGCACTTACTCACCACATCAATCTGTACAATATACACGCAGTCTCTTGATACAACATCCACATTTCACCTTCACACACGGGGCCAGTTTATGAACAGGAAAGCTGATCACTGGCAAGGCAGTCTATTCCCAGCTGCCTTTCAATGTTGCATGACCCGCCCTGCTGGCTTGCAAAGGTGTGCGAAGCGCCTTGCTTCCCCAGACAACTAACTGCGATGCCACGCATGTGCTGAGGGGCCAGTTGGTTTGGCCCCGCCGGGATTGTGGCGTCAGGGCCTTCCCTTACAGCCCTTTCCGCAGGCCCGGCTGGGGTGTGTCCCGCTGCTGGGGTTTCCACGGCGCTGCCCCCAGAGGGCCCTGCGCCTCTGTCAGCGGCAACATTGGACTCCTGGTAAATCAGGCATCGGGGGCCTCCGGGCCCAGTTCCTCCTGCGCCCTCCCCCCCCCATGGGCCCTGACAAACTTACAATTTCCATGCTTTTTGGAGCACAACTGAATTTGTAAGAGTTTTAACTCCTCTCCTAAACCAAAGGTTTTTTGATACTAGAATGTGTCTCTATGTGGACAGTTACTCTGCTATGCAAAGGAAAAGTGTAAGTGCTTCCCTAGTAATTCCTCCTGGTGTATAATATATTATACATACATGTATATGTGTGTGTGTGTGTGACACACACAAAATAAATTCATTAAAGATAATTTCAAAATCTAAACTGTGGAAACTTTTAAAAACAAGAAAGACCATTTCCCAAATCAGCATGGCTATAACCCCAGGGAAAAATCTAATAATGCACTAATTAAAATAAAGATAGGGTGGTGTCCTATTTGAATTCTGCTGATCTAGGTGGATTACCTGGAAAATCTGGCATTGTCAGGAACGTACTATGAAGGAGCATGTTGCAGAGGCACTGCCCTTTACCTAGAGCCCACACAAACAATAGGAAGCAGGATGTAAGGCCAGAATTGCCATATAGGATCCTTTCTTGTGATGTACAAATGAATCCAGCTGAAAGCTGGCTAGAGTTTTTTTGTTGCATGCCATTGCACTGTTAACTAAAAAGAAGGGTTCGTTAGAGTCCTCATTGCTCTGCTGGTTCCTTGCACTTTTACGTCATTGCACTTGTACGTCATTGCACTTTTCAGGAAGTCGGGGATGGTGTAGGTTACAGCTATTGTTTCAGGAGTAGACAGTCATTTCCCTTTCCTCTTTGATTTGTTTCATCTTTCATTACCATTAAAGTATATTTTAATAAAAATGCTCATTGTATTAACACAAACTTGCAAGTATAAGAATACAAGACTGGCCTGACGAACTTCCACTGTTCCAGTTAACCAAACCAAGCAGGTGTTACAGTTTAATTAAACCACCACATTACCAACCCTTCCAAGGAGATTGGGTGCCCATTCCTAAAGAAGTCCTGTTGAAATCAGTACTAGTCTTTCATTGACATTAATGGGTTCTATCTGGATCTGACCCTAGATGATTCTGTGAGAAGGGGAATTTACTAAAATGGTCCAGGACAAGACATTTCATTCTCAAATTCTTTAACAAGCCTCATGCTTCTCGGGACTTTTCCAGCATGGCTGCGTCAGGCTTGATTACATATTTAACCTAACAAATACTTAGCAATGTGTTGCCCCTCTTTCCCCATCACGTCATCTTTGAATTTGAATCACTCCTTTAAATAGCATGCCAGCTACATCCAAGATGTGTTCAGAAAACAATGTTTGGGCTAGCTGTTGGGCTAGATATCTAATAATATAACACATTAGGGTCTCAGTTTTGAACCTTCTGTATTTCAGGTTTTAAAGTTCCAGAATCCTTTTCTATTCTTGCACATCTGTACAATGATAAGACCCTGGCCTTGAGCCCCCAGCCTCTGGTTTCCCAGAGCACTGGCCTGGCTGCTGGTGCCACTGCTCCAGCCTGTCTCCTCTCTGGATCCTCTTCCCCGTGTCTCCTTCCAGCCCTTGTCTTGACCATGCTCACCTTGTGTGTCTTCCATCTGTGACTTCACCCTGTCTGTCTTTTTTCTGACCCTGCCACCCAACTTCCTGATTGGGTACCAGCCAATATATAGGGCATGCTGGTACCAATAGGAAGTCGGGTGGAGTAACCCCCTGTGCTGTCTCTGAGAGCACCTTCACACCCGTGGGAAAGGGTTGTTAGAAGATCGGGAGAGGGGATGCACATGCAAATCAGGCACGTCTTTGATCAGGTCAGAATGCCGAGATGTGCCTTATTGCAACTGTTAGGCACGGTTGTAAAGACAATTGGCCGAGCTGCGAAATCCAGTTTGGCCAATTGCCTTTGCAACCGCGCATAACAGCTGCAATCAGGCACGTCTCGGCATTCTGATCTGATCAGACGCGCCTGATTTGCATGTGCTTCTCCTCTCCCAATCTTCTAAAGACCCTTTCCTGCAGGTGTGAAAGTCCCCCAAGTCTCCCTGTTGTGCTCTAGTCTTGGTTCCTAGCCCCTTGCTCTACCTCCCAGTCCTCCACTCTTGGCTTTCTTCCTTGTACCCATTCCCTGTCCCAGGTTCCTTTTTTTGTTTCTGACCTCCCTCTTGGTTCTTGGTCTACCCCTTGTGCTTCTTGCCCTTTAGTCTTTGGTCCTGGGTGTTGTATCCCCTCAGGCTCCTGTGTTCCCTCAATGATGAGCTGACTGTCTGACATCCAGGCTTTTCATAATGAGCCTTTATTGCCTTGCGAGTGACTGAGATGCCTCTCTGCACCTTGTTCCAATGGAGAGAGAAAAATATATGCCAATGTGTATTCGGAGATATCTGACACCTCTACAAGAGCCAGACATACACCTTTGAGTTGCAAATGAAGTTTGCCTGCGGATGTGACTCGGACACTCACCGAGCGGGAAACTTGAACAAAGGATTCTGTAAAACTATTTAAACTGAGAGACAAGACAAAGAGGGGGTTCCTGCTATCTCTGAAAGCTGAGAGCTTCATCTACAGCTTGCAACCAGGGAAGGCTGTGCCAAGCAAACTATGCAGTAAAGACTTTCTTGGAAACACTCTAAAATTTGAACCCAGCTAGCCTTCCACCACTGGCTGAGAACGAACTCAAGTGCATGGACTATTTCATAGGGTAAGATTTAACTAGGGATGCACGCGGTTCAGACTAGGAATGCGTTATTCACTTTTGGTTTTAATTGACACTCTGTGTTCAAACTATCTTTGCTTATGTAATCAATAAACTTTCTTCTTTACTAAGAAGTGTCTGTTGTCTAGCATTGGGGACACAATCTGAGGATCCTGTGCTTTCAACCACTGGCAAACCCATAGAGACAGTGTGTAAACGGGAAGTCTCTGGGAGTCTGGGGGACAAAAGTATTGTCCCCTTTGCAGAACTGAATCAGCCAGAGAAAGAACTGGTTCAGGTGGGCTACAAGTGAGGGAAGTTGAGTCACCCAACCCAGAAAAGTGGGGTAGTGGACCCCAGTGTTCCCTTTACGTTCTCCCCCTCAGTGATGAGCTGACTGTCTGACATCCAGGCTTTTCATGATGAACCTTTATTGTCTTGCGAATGACTGAGAAGCCTCTCTGCACCTTGTTCCTACCCCTCTCTCTGGTTCCTGGGCCTGTGCTCTGACCTGTGACAGCCCCGTATCTTGTTCCTAACCCTCTCTCTGGTTCTCTGGCCTACTATCGTGTGCCCTGACTTGTAGCCCCATGTGTGACAACTATAGACCTATAGGCTGGTCAGAGAATGTGGAGTCGGGTGTCATTTTGCCCCAAGGTAGAACAGCCGGCAGAAGTCCCAAGGGATGTTTGTCTCTGACTGATGAGTGGTAGAAAAAAAGCAGGGGAGCCAAAGAGACAAAGTCAGGGCTAGCCTCATCCAAGGTGTTCTGGGGACAGCGTTACTGACCCAGCATTCCCCAGATCCTCCTGGGGTGCATCACCCAGTGCTGCTTGCTTAGCATCTGCTGTTGTGGTGGCTCCAGCTTCAGGTTGGTTATTTGATCTGGGCCAGCTTACACTTAATTATAACAAATGGGCCTTCTTCAGCTATTTCATACAATTTGAATATTATATATATATATATATAAAGATTGATCTCTATAAAGTTATGCAGTAGGACAGACTACCTGGAGAAGTTGTAGGTTTGCCGACATAGGTGGTTTTTAAAGAAGAGGTTGGGTGAGCATATATCTGGGAAGCTTTAGGGTCCGACAGATTCTCTGCCATGCAGGGACTAGGACCGTGACCCTCAAGGTGCTTTGCAATTCCACAATGGTCTTGAGAGTGAAGTTTGTTTCCTCCCCATGCTTTTTTCTGCAAGACACAAACTGATGAGCTTCTTGTTGTGGGGATGCTCATGGAGGGGGTGGCTCACCCCACACCAGGGCTTAGCTGCACTGCTTGCACACAAGTCAGTTGCTGCAGTATTGCTTGTGAGTACTGAGCTGCTGCCTCTTTTCTTTCTTTAAGCAACATTACTAAAACGTTTATAAAAAAAAATATTACACAAGCAATTACACTGGCTTGGCAAATAAGACAGCAGGTCAATTTCTGGGCCTCTAAAATTTGACAGGAACCCTTTAGCTTTCAAAAGTGAAGAAAAGCAGAGGTATTAAGAAAACGTACCTGCCAACTCTCTAGCAAGCCTGCAACGTTAAGTATACGGCAAATGTAAACATAGTATGGTGAAATGAGATTTCTTTTAAAAGGTTACTTTACTCAGCCAATCTGTGGCCCTCATATACCATGGGAAGTTTCATTCTTTCAGGTCATTAAAATGTATTAAATCCCAACACATCACAGCCTAAAATATATTGAGAAATGGAAATATATAGATATCGGAAGATCTGTCTTAAGTATGGAAAAACTCATTTTGGTTGCAGATTTACTGAGGTTATACTTCTCGCAATTTCTTTCCACAGCCGCCTTCAGGAGAAGCGGGGAAAGTTCTGTTCCTTCACAACAAGTGAAGGAACAGAACTATCAGGGCCATTGGGAAGGAGCAAAAGAGAAAAGCAGCGTGGAAACAAAAAAACAAAACCCCAAGGAGATGCCGGAGCTTCACAAAGGGAAATTAGATGATCGGCTCAATCCTCAATGCACGTCACCACTGCAAGGTCCATTTAACTCAACAGACCTTGTGTCAGCAATGTCTTTTGAAGATCCGGCTGTCCAAACGTTAGCAGGTTAAAAATATGTATTGTTCACATGTGGTAAGTGTCTCCCCTGATTCGTCATTTTAGTACACACAACCACACATTAAGATTTGTTTCTCAAAATAGCTTGTGGTGCCGGGTGCAATGTAGTCAATAGCAGAGCTGGTTACTGGGGCACATCTAGAATCACAGAGTAGACAATCCCCTCTGTATTCATCAGCAAAAACCTTTTGTTCCCTGGGGATAGAAGCAATGAAAAGTTCAGTTCTCATCAGTCTGTGGTTTATTTATTTATCCCACTCTATATCAAAGGCTCAGCTGGTTGTAGAGCATGCGTCATCTATGATCAGTTTGGCTAATGTGTGTGATGACGGTGGCCAGATAAAAGAAGAGAGTGAAAACAAAATGAGACTGAAGCCTGCATGTCACCTGTTTGTCCATTTGGTGGTAGCCAGACGTTTGCCCAGTTCTGCCTTGCGGCGGGTGGGCAGCTGCTACCAGCCATGTCGTCTGGAGAAGGTGGGCGATGCAACATAGGCTAAAGCTCGCCCAGCCGGGCTAATCCAGTATAACATGCACTTCATGGCAGGGCTGGGTAGTGGGGCCCAACAGACAGAAAGTGAGGTCTGAGGATCGGGCCTGGAGAAGCGCACTCACCTGGACTGCCAAACAGCTGATGGGGGGAGGGGCAGCAGAGGAAACCTCCCCCCCTCATCAGCTGTTTGGTGGAAGCTGCTCATGGGGTCTGATCCTGCTGTGCATCAGGGGTCCAGGAGTCCTGCCCCATGTGGACGGCTCCTCACCCAACCCGTGGTGTGGCGGGACCTGTGATGGCAGCCCCCCTGCCCGTATTCCCAGGGGAGACTTGCTTGTTTGAACTGTCCTCCCACTGGCCCAAAGGGAGTTGGCTGCAGTGTCCCTAGGGTGGCCAGAAAATCCCATCACCCCCGTCATTTGTTTTCACCTTTAGTTTTCAACACTATTAGGGAAGCAAACAAGCTGTACTTGACTGTGCTCTGAAAATGACATAGGTAGGGATGGCAACACATATACTATTGGCACTGTCCTTGCTGGTGCTTGTTAACCATTTTAGAACACGTATTTCTCACTGGATATTACTAACACTAAATCCATGGAAATCATTGGGTACTGAAATTGCCGACATCAACCCTATTCTGTAGCTGCTCCTGCAGACACTCATGCTGTTGCATGTTCTAGTGGCTACCTGTGTGCGTCTCCTTCCACCAGTTGTTTCAGATGATATCCTATTTCTATGGGCTCCCAGATTACTGCAGAGGCAGGTGGTGTGGCAGCTCCCTGGCCTGGTCTAGGGTGGGAAACTGTAGCCTACATGGACTGAGACAGGGCGCCGAACAAATATGCCCATGGCCAGAGAGCCATCCTGCTGCCTGCATGGCCCGGGGAGGGTGGGGAGCTGAACAAACATGTGGGCAGCCAGCCCGTCCACTTCATGTGCTCCACCCACCGCCATGACAGACAACCATGGTGGCCAATGATGGATAGTCATGGTGGTCCCTGACCTGTGGTGGGTATGGCAGGGCATCACAGATGTACTGGCCCGCATGGGCGGCCCTTAGCCTGGGCTGTGTTCTCTGAGATTTTCCAGGGATGCAGCCCAGGCTAGCCACCTACCCATTCCAGGGCAGTCCCAGGCTAACATCTGGCAATGCCAAAACAGATGTGCTGGTGGCGCCAGAAAGCAGGCCACCGTCACGTCTGTTTTTACCCTGGAAGTGCAGTGGTGCACTTATCTATACATAATAGTGGCTCCGTGATAGCAGCAGATGCATGATGACTGTGACCACGGTTTTTGTGAACCCACATATGGGGATGTGTGTTTCCACAGACAGACGTAACTCACAATGTGTTTAACACTGAAAACTTGTGGCTAGCATTATGTCTGGTAACACCCACTGTGTCCTGCTTACTCTACTACTGGCACCTTAGGGGGAAACCAGCAGGAGGAAAACAGCTTGCAATGAATAGCTGGGTCAGAAAAGTTCTGTGCAGCAAGGTGAGTTGTTGGCAAGAGCTGTGAACTTTGTGTTGATTGTCTAGTGAGGCCTTGGCAGGGTTAATGGAAAAAAGCAGACCTAGGGCAAGAGTACGGTTTTCTGCCTAGGGGACGTGACAGAAGGACCAAGACTGACACCGAACAAACTCAGGGCAGGTTGGATAATGGAACAGAGCAGCTCAGCTCTAGCTATAAGGTATTGTAGGAGCAGGCTCACAAGTCCGAGTCCACACCAAAATGCTTTACCCAGGTCTTTTACTGATGATAAACAGCGGGTGTTATCAGACATAATGCTAGCCACTCATTTGGGCATTAACACACACATACGCCTGTTAGGTCCATTTGTGCAAAAACGCTTTGTGCCACATGTGTGCACAGGTTGTTATCCCAGAAAGAATGGTGGGAACAGTATGGAGCTGTGACTTGCACATAGCTGCTGTTATGAGTAGATAATCCCGCTGTCCTACTTCTTGTCTGTGGTCACCTGAGATACCACAGGGATCCCTCACATCAAGGCTCAGCTTCAGCATAAACATTTGTAAAATCAGCCACCTGCCCCAGAAGATGTCCGTGATTTCAACACAGAATAGATTTCCACAAATGCAGCATTTTGTCTGGTAACACCCACTGGGCAGTCCCCACTTCAGTTTTAAGATCCTTTATTTAGGTTGTCAGTCTCCCTCACAGGCCACGTTCCTCTGCGTTGCTGGACTTTTGATCAAGACCCCTGGCCAGTCATTCCAGAGTAAACCCTTTCATACAGGGCCCCTGGGACAGGTTCTTAACCTCTTTCCTCTTCTGCCTGGAAAAGTGTGGAGGTGGACTTCAGATCCCCAAGGGCGTTTTAGCCTGAGTTTTGTTTCTCTGGTTGTCTCCTCTAGCAGGGAACACCTGTTCACCTCATCCTTCACTGTCCTTCCCTGGGCTTATTACCAGTTAATGGGCCCCTCCAGTGAGCTGTTGCAGGATGCCGGCTAGCTGCGGGCCTCATCCCTACAAGGACTTTCTACAGAATCCAGCCACAGGCAGGGCTTGAAATCTGCCATTGCTCACAGTACTGCTCCCATTTTCTTTTTGAAGCTCACAACTCCAGTGCTAAAGCTGCTCACTCTTGACAAGCAAACTTGTTTGCAGTAACTCAAAGGGTCAATCTGTTTTCCTTGCCAGTGGAAGCAGTTGGGCGCATCAGGTTCAATTCAGTAGCAGCTGGGATTGTCCTGGATGCTCTGCTTGGAATCAGACTGCTTCTTGCTGCTTTGCAAAGCAGAAATAATCAATGACTAATCAAAACACAATGAAAGAAGCAACTGCCTTTAGCAACAAACACTCAAGCTCATCCTGGTATTAATCACTCATTTGCATTTCTAGCTTTGCTAAATGAATGGAAGTCATGCAGATGTGAGCAGCTGTTTAAAGGTTTTGGTGGTTAAGGCTCCTGTCATCTGAAATTAATTCCAGTGCCACTCAATCATAGACATGTGGGAAATCAAGCTGGGATGGAAACTCCTTTGGTGCAGGAACTAACACAGGGCAGATCGCGGAGATTTCTTTTCCTTTGCAGGTGCTGCCGGTCAATGAAATTTGAGGCCGTTGTACGTATCTACGCTCCAGACAGATTCTGGGTGATTTGCCTCTGGTTCATTTGTAGTTGAGTCCAATTATTCCAGCAAACTTGATCTTGTTAATGATGTTACTGATTCATCTAATGGTTTGGGAGGACATCTGGTTTCTTTTCAAGTAGTTAAATGATTAGGTCCAAAGATGGGATTTGCTGTCTGTTGCAATAAAGATGTTTTGCTTTCAACTCTGCCAACCTCTTTTTTTTTTTTTTTTTAAACTTTATTCTAGGGACTTCACAGATAATTGCCTAGTGGTAAAATAGTTTCCAATCATGAGTAAAATTCTTTTAACTTCTGCAATTTAAAGCCAGTCACTCATTTGAAACTCATTGTTGAGGGTCCCCCTCCTCCCCCAGATCGCTAACAACAAAGAGTGAATCAACTGCCTGGCCTCAGGTGAAATTGCTAGGTCGGAAAGGCAGTTGCAGCAAAGAGCTATGTTCTCTCATAGATTACTGTAGGCTTCTTCAGTGCAAGGAACAACAGATTATTAAATCCCTGCAGGACAGATTCTAAGAGTCCAATAACATGACCTATTTCTTTTGAAAACCTCCAGAGAAAGTTCTCGAGATCCCAACAGAATATCAGGAATGTCAGATAGAAAGAAAAACTATCTGTCCCTGGCAAGACATCTAAACATTTCACACAAGTTTATAGTTGTCCGAGTTCAAGCAATCATCAAAGAAAGGCTCATGGGAGAGGGTTTTTTAAAATTTCTTTTTTGATTTCTTTTTCAGTGGCAAGAGGTGTTATTAACTTGCAGTATACTGTAATTTTCGACAGTACCAGCCAACCAAACAAGTTGTAAATGGACCAGTGCATAACAAGCAAGGATCTAATGGTCAGGTTGCATATAAGCATTTGTGTGGGTACAATATTCCATCACAGAACAGAGGTTTCCAAATATTTCCCCTTAATCACATCACTTTGAAACTTAAATATAATATTGTGACCCCAAACAGCAGCACAAACATGCAAAATATTTATTTATAACCTACCCTATCCCATGGGCTCAGGGCAGGACATCACAATCCGATTGATTTCACCCTCATAACAGTCCTGTGAGGTAGGTCATTACTATTCCCATTTAATTTTATTTATTTATTTATATCCCGCTCCCTCCAGCTGAATGGCAGCTTGGGGCAGCTCACAAATACAATTTAAACACTCCATAATATAAAAAGGGTTACTTAAACAATATAAAACAAACCATAAAAGAGGTAAAAGCACTAGCAAATACCTATCCCCCATCCTTACCCCCCTGCCCCAAAAGCCCCAACAGCCAGGTCTTACAGGTCCCACAAAAGGCCAAGAGGCTTGGAGCTAGGCAAGCTTCTTTTTGAGTGCTCCAAAGCAAAACTAAACTAAACTAAACTAAACTAAACTGTAGAAGCCCCAAGGAGGGGGACAGTGGCAAGCACACACACTTCTCCGACTGCTGGGACCACTCTAGTTGTTTTGCCCGCACAGAGGCTGCTCATACCCTAACAGGCGGGTGCAGACACATGCGTGAACATCAACCTGAATTGGTCCACACAGTGGGCTCACAATTCCTCAGGACTCTGCTGCGAGTGGCGGCTCTGTGGCACCCGGGAGCGTGCATCTCACGGCCACCTAATAAGCAGGAAGCAAACGCGAGCTGAACACCCTCCTGGTGTGGACTATTGTCTCATTTGTAAACACCCTCATTCTCTTTCTCTGGAGGTCTCTAAGCCTTAAGAACATCTACATAAAGTGGATAATAAGAAGCAAGTATAATCTGGGGAGAGCAGAGAAGTAAAGCAGTTCCACTTTATCCTCTCTTTTCTCTCTCCCTGCCCACTTCTTAACACGGTTTCATGGGGTAATACCAGAGAAATGATTGACAAGACATAACGGAGTGACAGCTGCATAGGGGTTTCTTCCAGACGAGCTCTTGTCTTGCTCCCAGTTCCAGTCAGGAACCAGCAGTGACAGATACACCAGCTTTGCAACCCTGCAAGCAGTGAGGCCAGTGGCCACACAACCCGGAAACGAACGAGTCCCATGTGAAAGGCTGGAAGTAAACAAATAGCTTGCCTGCAGCTGGCTTAAACAAACCAGCATGGAGAAGACAACAGAAGAGAAAGTAACAAAACTGGGAAGGAAAGGCAACCAGTGGTGCATTCTAGTTTAGGTATTTACATAGTGCTTTTACCAACACCATCTAATAACTAACTCTACATTGTTTACACACAGTTTATAATCTGGCAAACTTGTAAGAACGCAGCCTGGAGCCCATGCATGCAGGGGGTCTAGAGCAGCAGCCAGCCTCCCAGAACTACTGGCTCACACCCCAGCCACCCCGGCCAAAGAAGCCTCCCTGTTTTGCCCCAGCCACGCCCGTCCACCTGTCTGTCTTTAGCCCATCCCAACAACCTGGTTGGCTGCCAGCCAGAAGATAAGGCTTGCTGGTAGCGGACCCACCCTTACCACAGGGTGATTGCTCCGGGCCTGGCTCTTTCTGGGAGCCCTGCAGTTAGGGTTGCCAGATACACAATTTTTTCCTTGACACTTTTGAAAAATACATATTGGCCTAAGGTGCCAACGCAGGGCCTGCAACATGTATTTTTTTAAAATAAGTTTCCTGAAAAAAATTGCATATCTGGGAGCAACCCTACCTGCAGTAGCTCATTTTTACTACTGCAGTGGGTGGGCCCCCCATGCCCCTTCCTGCTGCCTCCCAGCAGGGCCCCAAGCACAACCTCCTTAAGGGCCTCATGGAAGGTGTCCCCCAAGGGGGTGGGGCCACTGGGGCCTTGCATTTTATCTTTGTCCTGGACCCTGCAAATTCTGAGGCCAGGTGCAGCCAGTAGCATCAGGAAAATAGAGGTTACTTACCAGTAACTCTGTTCTTCGAGAGAGCTCCACATATTCTCACTATTGGGATTCACTTCCTGCTCCGCAGGTACCGTGAAACCTCTTGTCATCAGTTCCCAGGCAGAAGATGTCCTGGAAAGATCTAGAACATGGTGAGGGCTCCATCCCTCCTCCCCATCCCCTCCTGAGAAAAGCGCGGGTCCCACATCGCGCAAGAGCGGGAGTATATAAAAGGAGCGGAGCCCTCGCCGCCTCAGTTCCTTCCAATCCTGTCCTGGGAAGACCTAAATAAGGTACCTCCGAGACAGCGGGGAAGGCTTGGTGGGTCGTGAGAATACGCGGAGCTCTCTTGAAGAACAGTTACTGGTAAGTAACCTCTATTTCTTCTTCGAGGATCTCCGCGATTCTCACTATTGGGAGAGTGAGTAGCAGTTAAGTGACCTACCTCAAGGAGGAGGGTGATGAGGAGGTCAGTCAAAGAGAGACTGTAAAACTGCTCTACCCACATTCGAGTCCAATCTGGCTGCCAGGTCCAAGGAATAGTGCTTGGTGAAAGTGTGCACTGAGGACCAAGTAGCGGCTTTGCAAATGTCCAGAATAGACACCCCACGAAGATTGGCTAATGAGGAGGCAACAGCCCTAGTGGAGTGAGCTTGAAGGTGAGAAGGGGGAGACCTTCCCGCCCATTCATAGCACCTCTGGATGCAAAGAAGGATCCATTTGGACAGTCTTTGCACCGTAAGACGAACCCCGATGCGGTGGCCACCATATGAGATGAACAAATCATCTGATGCTCTGATGGATCGAGTACGATTGATGTAGAAGGAGAGGGCTCGCTTGACGTCGAGAGTATGAAGCGTCTGCTCCGCTCGTGAAGAATGTGGCTTTGGAAAGAAGACAGGTAAGGAGATGGTCTGATTTAAATAAAAAGGAGAGACAACCTTAGGGATGAACGAAGGGTCTGTCCTAAGGTCTACCTTATCACTGTGGAAACGAGTGTAGGGAGGAGACGCTCGAAGTGCAGAGCATTCAGAAACCCTTCTAGCAGAGGTGATGGCAAGCAAGAAGGCTGTTTTGAGCGAGAGATTCTCCAGGGAACAAGTGGCCATAGGCTCAAAGGGACCACTCATGTTGGTCGGAGCATCTGTGGCTGATCTGATCTGCGAGAGTGTTGTCTTGGCCTGCAAGACGTATGGCCTGTAGGTGAACATTGCACTCAATGCACCACGCCCAAATGGTCTGAACCTTGACGGAGAGGTGAGTGGATCTCGCGCTGCCTTGTTTGTTGATGTACCACATCGCTATGGTGTTGTCTGTGAGGATTAAGACATTCTGGCCTGAGATGTGGTTGACTAGAGCTTTGAGTGACCAACGGATGGCCCTGAGCTTGAGCAAATTTATGTGTAGGACACTCTCCTCTTGGGACCAGAGACCATGAACCCTTGTGTGATTCATCTCTACCTGAGGACATCTCTACCTGAGGAGGATTGAAGGGCATGCTGATGAGGTGAGATGGGTCGGTCCACCAAAGAAGATCTGTGAGGACCTCTTGAGGGATGGTTATTTTCATGGAGAGGGGGTGACGGGTAGGGGTGTAGACCCGTGTGAGTCACTGCTGTAGCGGTCGGAGATGTAGGCGGGCATGCAGTGTCACANTGGGTTGGTCCACCAAAGAAGATCTGTGAGAACCGCTTAATGGATGGTTATTTTCATGGAGAGGGGGTGATGAGTCGGGGTGTAGACCCGTGTGAGCCACTGCTGTAACGGTCGGAGATGTAGGCGGGCATGCGGTGTCACGGCTGTAGTTGCAGCCATAAGTCCCTGAAGGCGGAGAAAGTAGCGGACAGGCCTGGTGGTTCGGGCTGACAGGGCTGAAACGGTGGATACGATGTCGTGAAACCTGTCTGTAGGAAGGTAGGCTCTCGACTGTAGGGTGTCCAGCACGGCCCCGATGAACTGGTGCCGTTGAGTAGGTACCAGCTGCGACTTGTTGTGGTTGATGATGAAGCCTAGAGCCTGTAAAAGAAATAGAGTCTCATGGAGGTGGGTTAGTAGGGTGTGTCTGCAGGATGCAGCGAGGAACCAGTCGTCCAGGTATGGGAACACTCTTACTTTTATTGTCCTTAGATGAGCCGCAACTACTGCAACACATTTGGTGAACACCCTTGGAACTGCAGAGAGGCCAAACGGGAGGACCGAGTACTGGAAATGACGGCTCCCTACAAGAAAGCATAAGTATCTTCTGTGAGAAGCATTAATGGAAATGTGGAAATAGGCGTCCTTAAGATCAAGGGAGGCTAACCAGTCTCCTTGGTGAAGGCAGAGAAAGATAATAGGGAGAGAGGTCATATGGAACTTAAACTTTCTAACGTACTTGTTAAGACGGCGCAGGTCCAAAATTGGTCTGAACCCCCTGTCCTTCTTGGGGACTAGGAAGTAGCTGGAATAGAAGCCTGTATTTTGTTCAGTAAGGGGAACCTCTTCAATGGACCCCTTAGCAAGAAGCTCCTGTACCTCTAGTAGTATTTGAGTGTTGGGGGGGAACCCTGGGGGGTGGGGGAGTCTGGGGGGAGAGTGTGGAATTGGATGGAGTAGCCACAAAATATCATCTCCCTGACCCAGCAATCAGAGGTAAGGGTAGTCCATTGATTGTAAAAGGGCTGGAGATGGGTGAGGAAGGTGGGGGGTGCTCATAAACTCCTTTGATCTCAGATATCCTAAAACTGCTGCTTGGGCGGAGGTCCGGCCGACAAGGTTGAGGGGGAACTGCCTTTACCCCTCTGTTTGGTAAATCTCCTACGAGGTTGGGCAGCAGGTAGGGATGGGCGAATGTGGTTTGGAAGTTCGGAGTTCTGACTGAACTCTACCAGTTCGGTCAACCGAACCGAACTTCCGAACTGAACTCAATTTTCGAACCGAACCGAATTTCCGAACTCGGCTCTGTTCGCCCATTTCTAAAATATAATATTCCATTTAGTTCAATGGGGTTTGAATTTCCAAACTTTGTTCGGAAGTTCGGCGTTCGAACTGAACTCGAATAGTTCGGTCGACCGAACCGAACTTCTGAACCAAACCGAATTTCCAAACTTAACTGAATTGAACTGAACCGAATTTCCGAACTCGGTTCTGTTCGCCCATCCCTAGCAGCAGGAGTCTAAGACTGCTGGTATTGGGGGGAATACCGTCTGTTGGATTGATAGGAGTAATGAGGGCGCTGTCTGGCCTGGTAAGGGTAAGGGGCAGAGGATTGATAGAATGGCCTCTTTCTAACAGAACGGATAACCCCTGTGGACCTAGCAGTCTGGCACATTTCCTTGACCTTCTTCAAAGTGTCATTTGTAGAGGCTGCAAAGAGTCATTCTCCATCAAAGGGGAGGTCCTCAATACGGGTCTTATTTTCAGGGGCTAGGGCGGTAGATCAGAGCCAGGCATGCCGTCTGAGAGTAATGGCTGAGGCCATACTTCTAATGTTTGAGTCGGCAATGTGCATGTTAGCGGTGAGCTGAAATTACGCTATTTGCATGCCTTCTCACTGGAGGGCCAGGATTTGAGCGGGATCAGACGCTCTGCCCAATTGTGACTACAACCAGTGCTGGTAACTACATAGGGTGGAGCCATAGTTGGCGGCTTGAAGGGAGAGGGTTTATGAGGAGAAGATTTTTCTGCCTAGCCCGTCTAGGTGTCTACCCTCCCTATCTGCAGGAGAAGTCTGTATACCTCCGGCCCTAGATTTTAAAGAAGCTGCTGCTATGATGAGGGAGTTTGAGGCTGGGTGTCTATAAAACATGGCTGCCCCTTCCCTGGGGATAGCGTACAGGGAATCTGCCAGCTTGTTAGTGGGTGGAGCAGAGGAAGGTTTTGCCCATACAGCCTAAGCAGGTTCCAAAAGCTGATCCAGCATATGGATCATAATCTGGCCGGAATCTCCTGACCCCAAGATGCCAAAGATGGGTCCTGGCTGTGATTTCTTTACAACCCTCGTGGGTAACTTGGGAAGGGCCGCAACCAGGTGCTTCAACATGGCCTGAAAGGCCTTCCTGTCCTCCGTGGAGAGGGTGGGGTTAGGGTCAGAAATGGTGTCGGGGGGAGGAGGAGAAATGGTTTCATCTTCCTCTTGTAAAGAAGACGAGGACGAAATGGAGGCCGAGCATTCAGACAAGGCCTCAACTTCAGGATGGGCAGTGGGAGCTGTTGCAGAGGTGGAAGCTGCCATGGGTAGCGGTGGGATGCCCAGCAGCGCATTAATGAAAGAGGACTCTGCCGGCGGGTCTGACCTTGCTTCCATTTGCTGTGCAGGGGAGATATTTTGTTGCAGCGGCTCCGTCTGCAGCGCCGGTAATGCTGGTACCGGTGGCCGAAGCTGTCACTGGGACTGGTTTGGCTGCATCCCTGATGGGAGGGCAAAGTCCCATGGAGGAGAGTCAGGTGGAGGTCTAGAAACTGTCGCTGTAGGTGGTGCCTGAGGTGGTGCTGGAGGTCTGTATTGGTGAGTGGCCTGGTGCTGATTGCGTTCCAGGCCCTGAAAGTCGCTCCTTGAAGGGTAAGGAGACCTGCTCCGGGAACGGTACTGATAATCCATATGCTCGTACCCATGGTACTGGCTATAGTCCTTGTGACGGTACTGTGAGTCCCTGTATGGAGAGCAACAGGAGCATGGAGATCGGGAACACTGTTCCCTATGGAAGTAGAACGGTTCTCTGTGGAGGTGGTGAGGGTCAGTATGCTCTCCCTCCAAGGTGAGATCTGCTTCCAAGGTTTCCTGTCTAGGCGATCTGGAGCGGGAGCGATGGTGCCGCTGGTACCGGGTGTGTGAAGTAGACTAGGAGTGCCTGTGGCGATCCTCTGTCAAATGCAGTACGGGTGGAGCTTGCTGGACCGGCGGTACCGGTGGTTGCGGTACCAGACTCTGTCCAGTCGGCTGTGTCACCGGGAGAAAACCGTATCCACCTCTAGAATAATGGTTGCGTCGTCACTGAGACACCTCTTTTTCTTTTTGTGATGTTCTCCCTGTCATTTAGAGTGGCGTTTCTTGGGAGCAGTGGTGACGGTACCAGGTATATCTGGTACCGTTGGTGCAGGTAACGGTGCCGAGGCACCAGAAGCCATCTCTGGAGCGTGGGAGTGAGCAACTTGGGGGGGAGCCGACGGGTCCATGGAGGTCTGGTGTCTGGCCAAAAAGGACAGACACCCTTCTTCACCCCCTTGCAGCGCTTTCTTAGTGAGGAGGAGAGGTTAGCGCAGTGAGAGCAGGTCCAGGTGTTATGTCCTTCTCCCAGACAGGACAGGCAAAGCTTGTGCGTATCACTCACGGAGAGTGTGGTGGGGCAGGAGGCGCACCGCTTGAAACCCGGTTGTTTGGGCATACTTTGTCGGCCTTAGAGAGGTAGGCGGTAGGCCCCGGGGGGTGGGGGGGAAGGCAGAGCCCAACCACAAGTTCTTCTAATTGTTCTTCTTTTTAGGATGAAAACAATGAGAATTTACCAGAGAAAAGAGTCTTTCTCTGTGAGGAAAACTACTGACAGTGCTGAAAAGCACGGAGGTCTTCCAATTGCGACGCGGTTGGAAGGATCTGAGGCAGCGAGGGCTCTTCCCCTTTTATGTACTCCCGCTCTCGCATGATCTGGCACCCGCGCTTTTCTCGGGAGGGGATGGGGAGGAGGGACGGAGCCCTCACCATGTTCTAGATCTTTCCAGGACATCTTCTGCCTGGAAACTGCTGACAAGAGGTTTTCCGGTACCTGCGGAGCAGGAAGTGAATCCCAATAGTGAGACTCGCGGAGATCCTCGAGGAAGAACTGGGTGGAACACCACCCTCAGCCCCAGTACTTGCTCTTCAGTACTCTCTCGTCTCTAGTCCTTGCACCTTGTTTTTCCCTCCTGGAACCAGTTCTGGCCCTGATCCCGTGCTCCAAACCCCATGTTCACCTGCATCCCAAATGCCCCTCATCTTTACAAAAAGGGCAATGCATAATGATACACAGCCACCAATTCAAACACTTCAGGCTTGTCTACTGTAAAGCTTGTAACAGATTAACTTTAAAGTGGCTTACGGAATTAACTTTCCTCTCTCTCTCTCCTTTTACTGATTTCTAGGTTGTTTCCACAGGCAGGGCCAAATCCAGGCAAGTGCAGACTGTGGGTCCTACAGTGGCCTGCCTCCAATACATGGGGCCCACGAATAAACTTGAAGTGACAACTTGAGTGTGAGAAGTGCTGATGTAAAATATGGGCCCACTTAGCCTTTAATACAGTGAGCCCCAGCCTACGGAGGTCCTGTGGCAATCAGGAGACTTCCCCCCCCAAACAACACATGAGGCCCATGAATATGCTAGAAATAACACCACGGATCATATACTGGCCCACGGTGCATGCAATGTGGGGGTCACTGGCCCTGAAGGAGGATGCTAACTGATGGACACAAAAAAATTAATCACAGTAACATTTTCCTTATTTTAATAGGCGAGTCAGTGTGTGTCGGGGTCAAACAGTCCTATGTTACAAATGGGCCCAGACCACCATTTTGCAGGAGGCCCCAACTTCCTTGTATTCAGCAGTGTCTACATGTTATGTAGCAAGGACATGAAGAGCAACCTCCTGTACCAGGAGTTCACACATGCTGCAAGACCACACTGCTTGCTTTTAGCAGTTATACAGGGACACACACACACACACACACACACACACAGAGCTGCTTGGCTGAGGCCCTGTGGGTCAGATAGCACTGTGGCCAATGACTCTGCCAGCATGCAACTACCATGTGAGTTGAGACCCCCAAACCATGACCCTGTCTGACCCCACCTGGATTAATCTTAGGAGGTGGCACCTAGCACATGCAACAAAGTGACAGTACGTTAGTCTCCACAGTGCCCCCTACTGGATGGGAGTGAGGCACTCTGAGGCTGAGGCTGCCACAGGAGCAGACTGGGAGCCTCGCGAGGTTGGTAGGGTTATTCAGCAGTGTATTCTCTCAGTATTTTCTCTCTGAGAAAATTTTCTCAGATTGTAAGCCCTAGGGGCAGGGACCCTGTCTATTTTATTACTTTGTAAAGTGCCAGGTACACTGCTGGCGCTATATAAATGTTTGTTAATAATAATAATAATAATTACACCTCAGTCCTTCCAGAAGGAAACTTTTAAGGGGTGGGTCCACATTGGAGAGGGTGGGCCAAAGGGTCTGTCATGCCTGATGGAACTCCACCACTCGCAGAGAATTGCAACGTCATGATGCTTCGCGGAAGGAAGGGAGAGAGTTAAAGAGGCTGCCTTGCTTCTTACACAGCATTGTGGCGTTATGATGTTCTGCAGAGGCGGAGCCATATCCAGGGGGGCAGGGCAAAGGGGCTGTCAGACATACCCCCTTTCTGGCATAATTCTGCTCATGCATAGTGTCATGGCATCATGGCGTTCCGTAGGAGCAGGTCATAAAAGGGGCAGGAAAGTACTTATGGCCTGCCCCCTTTCCAATGTGGCTGCCCTCAGAAGCCCCATCAGTGCACTGGCTAACCTGGGGAAATTGGGACTCAGCTGGAGTCTCTCTGGGTGAAACCTGGGAGGAACAACAACCCTAGTGGCTGCAGGAAGCAGGGCTGCAGCTGCATTACACTGTGCAGCCCAGAAGAAACTGGAGAATTCCGGTGTCGCTGCCCTAAGATACTGCAACTGTGCCACTCCCAAAAGGGCACTTTTCTGGGGAAGTGTACTAACTTGCCAATGCTCAATGGGTGGGCTGCATACACAGAATACTGGATGTGAGGCAACCCCACTACACATTATCTTTGAGATTTATGTGTACAGTAGTTACAGAGACAAAGCAAGAACAAATTATAGACAACTGTGAAAAATAAACCAAGGCTCCTGCATGCTAGGGTGTGCAATTATACTAGATCCTCACATTTCCTAGGTGGTAGGAAGCATTTTGGACCAATTGCCCCATGGCTCACAACATACTAGTGGTGGTTGGCATGAGCACGCAGTACATCTTGATCTTGCCTCTACTGAGGTCACTGTTAAACTTAAAACCTGCCTCTGACATCAGTGGCAGTAGGAACAGAGCATCCATTTCCATTACGTCACTGTAGGTGTATCACATATTGACGGCACCTATATAATTTGTTCTCTCACTAGCTTTAACAATGCAGACCTTTTGTTCTCAAGAGAACTTGTTAAAACAATTTTTAATTTGCATGAGGACATTTTAGAACAAAGCTTAACCCCCTGGGTTCCCCATAACATGAATAATGTTAAGGATTCAAGCCACAGTGCATCACATAAATATAACCGAGGTCATATTGGGCTACTGTAATGTACTCTACGTGGGGCTACCCATGGTAATGGTTCGGAGACTGCAGCTGGTGCAGAACATGGCAGCTTGTCTCCTAATGGGGACGGGTTGCCGTGAGCACATTACACCAGTGCTCTGTTCTCTGCACTGACTGCCAATAGTCTTCCAGGACCGATTCAAGGTGTTGGTGCTTACTTATAAAGCCCTAAGTGGACTAGGCCCTTCTTATCTGCAGAACCACCTCACTCCCCGAGCTCTGGATCGACCCCTGTGGTCATCCAGGAGTGCCTTTCTCGAAGCCCTCCAGATATCTTGGTGGACGATTATGGAAAGGACGTTCCCGGTGGCCGCACCAAGGCTGTGCAATTCCGTTCCAGAGGAGCGGACCCAGACCTCTCCTCCTTTTGACGTTAATATAAGACCTGGCTGCTCTGCTGGATTTTGGTGAGGGAGATAGGTATGGGGTGGGGGTGGGGGTGGGTTTCTTTTCTTTTATGCCTCACCACGTTCAATGGTATTTTATTATTTTTTAATATGTCTTGTTATTTATATTATTGTATTTTATATATTTTTAACTTGCTGTTTGTTAGCTGCCCCGAGCTGCTGTTAGCAGGAGGGTGTGGGATATAAATAAATACATAAATAAAAATCACACCAAGATAAAAAAGCCAAAGAAAACACCACCATCCAACCAGTTACTGGGACAAAGCAAAGTACTCTCCATTTCATTCAGATTTCTTCTGGCTGCAGTGCTTGTCAGAGTCTCATCTTCAGGTACAGCGGCCTGTTACAATTCCAGAGAAAAGCACCGAGGCTTCTGTTTGTCCCAGGGAACTTCCGCGTTGAATGAATTAATAACACTGCATACTTGCTCCAACTTCTGTGTCATTTAGCAATTGTTTTGCTTTGCTTGTGAGTATTCTCTGGCAGGTGGTTATAAATAATGAGATGTTATATACCTATTAAACAGATATCGGCATATAAACTGTTTCACCGTATGCATGTACATGTGTGTGTGTGCACATATATATATATAAAATCAGTGATGAAGACAAAGTGCAAGAGTTTCTACAGCAGTGTGCACACGCTGAAGAGGAATCTCTTTCAGGCCTTCTTTTCTCCAGCCTCATTTAAAAAGGCTGGCTAAATGACGAAAACCAGCTCTCCAGACGCTAAACAAAACGGCAGCCCAGCCGAAGTTGGCACCACGACAGATGTATATTTTGCTCAACTCTCTGTGCCAATCTGCCGCAGCTCATCCAGGATGTCAATCCAAGTTGGCTTGTCCGCAGTCCAAGTTTGGTGGCCTGAAAATAGCCCAGTCTTGCTTTGTTTGCTGTGGTAAAACAGCCTAGGCAGCATGCTTCTTGAATATTCAAGAAAATAATAAAATTAAAATAAATAATAATAATAACAATTATCTTAACTATACCTTGTGTGGCACTAGCTCCTTGCCCTTCCATTTCTCATTTTACAGATGTTTCTAGTCTATCAATAGTACTGTATGCAGTCATGGTAAAAAGAGAACAAAAATAATTATTTATTTGGGTCACCATAGGTTTGATTCTGCCAGGTGCTAAACTCTACATAAAAAGCTAAACCTTAGGGTAAACAGATACGTCTGAATCCTGGAACAAACGTTTGTGAAGTGTCTAGACCAGCATTTATAGCTGTGTTAGTTAACTGGCAGCCAGCTCATTTGAGTTTACACAGGACCACAAATTCTAGCAGAGTTATACCAATATGGACTGAAGGCACTCTCCAGGACAAAGGCAAAATAGGACAAAGGCAAGATAGGGAGAAGTGGTGCACCTTCACTGGGGCCCACACCCATGCTCTCTGGTTCAGCTCCATCCCCTGCCACTGGGAAAGGGGGGGGCCCATTCCATTTTCCGCACCAGGGCCCATTCCAACCTAGCTATGCCTCCGATGTAGGATATTTATCATTCAGATAGCACTTTCAATGTTCAAAGTGCTTTGCAATCCCTATCTACTTCACTTTCACAAGAACCCTGTCTGGTAGGTTATTATTATTCCCATTTTACATATGGGGAACTAAGGCTGGAAGATAATGATCATTGATTTGCCTAAGGCCACTCAATGAGTTCTTGGTTAAGCTCACATTTGAACTCTGCTCTCCCAGGTCTAAGTCCAGTATTTCAACTATTAGGCTACACTGGCTAGCTGCAAGAGGAGCTCCCAAACTGTAGGTGGGAATCGCAATTGGGGGTCACACCATCTCTAGGTGGGGTCACAATCCCTATTGACATTTCATATATTTTACATTACTTTTTATAATGGAATTATATTTAAGTTTCAAAGGGGGGTCACTCAGGCAAAAACCGTGGTAAGTAACCACTGATGTAAGATCAAGTCTATAATGCTTGAGAGGAAGCCACTAGTTTCTGTAATATACTGTAAGGCTTATACTGTTGTATCCTTCAAGGTTTTACTGGGCAATACTAGAACACTGACAAACCAAGCTGTACTACAGACTGACCACCATTTACCGTTTGTGTAATTCCACCCCCCTTTTAAATACAAATCCAGGGACCAGAGTCCTGACACAGATGAAATTCCCATGGTGAGTGCAGGATCAGGCCATGAAAAGCAAAAACAAACTAAACCCATGCCAAATGGCTCACATCTAAGCACAAACCCAGTCAGTATGTCTACGTGCCTCAGCACCCCAAATACCAATCGTGCAATATCATTTCTGAAATAATTAAATTCAACTGAGGGCTCATCTCTCCATGTTTTCAAACCAGCTATTTCCTCTCGAAGGAAATTGAACTTCTCTGAAAACCTGAAGTCTGTACTCCCCTGGCCAGCTCTCTGAGCAAAAGAAAACAACTTTCCACGTGGTGCAGCTAAACTACATCCATCTCATTAACAATTATCCATTTGTCTTCCTCTCTTCCCAAGAGACTACAATGTTCTGAAATGGACGTGGTGCTTACAGTCATAATAAGCGTATTGTCTTTTGAGAGGTTACAACGTGACTAGATAAATCTTAATTAACAGATTAAAAATGTTTGGGAGCTGAGCAAGGGTGTTAAAAAAGGGTGTACTGTTTTTAGATGGACTTGGGGGTGGCCACCCCTGGGTCTGTTCCAGCTGCGGCGGGTTTACATGGAGGTGGCTGCTGCCATAGATTGCCATCTTCGTGCACGGCATTCCTCTCCCCCACACTATAGAGCTGTGGGTGGATCATCAGCCACTCTAGGCTGCCACCTGCAGCTCTATGTCTGTTGCTGGGGAAACCCCAAGCCTGAAGCTGAGCTGTAGTGGCCTGTCTGTGAGTAGGCGGACTGGTGCGCCGGGTTTGGGTGGCCTGCTCTGTTGAAAAGAGAAGTGTAAGTTATTGGAAAGGTGGAAGAGACAGTAGGTTCAGGTGATATCTTTTATTTGACAACTTGTGTTGGTGAAGGTATGCAAGCTTTCAGGCCATTCAGGGCCCTTATCCAGGCATGTAAAAAGTCAAAAAGCATGGGAAGGAGGAGACAATGCTATTTGAGAAGGAGAGGAACATTGGAATCCAATTTTTGCTTCAATAATAGTCTTATCTATTAGAAGCAGAAACTCAGCTGCAGAGTTGAGAGCTTTCTCTCCATCTCTCTCTCTCTCTCTCTGGCTTTGCTCCAAGTTTAGACATTACCTACTGTCATTGCTTTTTCCTCCCTCTCTGCCTCTCCTGCATTTTCTCTTAAAATGTCATCGCTCCGATCAGCTCCAGATACAAGATCCATAACACGGGGGATTGGACATTATAAACCAGAGGGGAATTATAAGTTAAATGTGGCAGGGCTGTATAAAACACTCAAAACCAGAAACAGACTTTACTAGGCAACAAGTGGCACCAGTATCATTTTTTTCCAGAAGGCCTTTACCCTCCCCCTGACATGCTCTATGCCCTTTCCTTTAAAATTGAATGTTTTTCAGAATCTCAAATTACACCTCCTCCTCCTACCCCCTGCAGACCCCAGCACTGAGGGGCTGGAGGGGAAGGAGGAGTGGAAGTTTAATTTAGCTGGCTCTGGTGGGAGAAGCCTCTGTATGCACAGCTGACGGGCCCTGTCAATTCATCCATTTATCACAGGCGTGAATGAGGAGGCAGGGTTAATCCTGACCATGAGTGAGACCTCTTTCCCCAGATTTGGTTTTGGCTCCCTCCTCTCCCCAAGTTTAAGGCAATGTCAGTTACTTTTTGGTACTTTGGGCAATATGAAAGCAGCAATTTGGTTTTGGAAATGAGGAGCTATAAGGTTCCTGCAGCAAGGTGCATTGATTGGATACTCATTTTATGTTGTTATTTCACTTCTTTGGAAGAAGGAAAGAGAACCCATGTGCACATCCAGCTTTGAATGTTTTGGTAATGGCTTTAACAAGCAAGATGGTTGATCAGCTCATGCACTATCCAAGTGGGAAAACAGTGTAAAAAGTTAGATTCCTGACAGACGTTTGCAGTATGTGTATTATGCATGGTAAAGACTTGCTATTGTAATGGCAAACATGTGACAACTGCCATTATATCTGTGTGTGGAATCAGAAAATGCATAATCATGGTGGGATAAAACAACTGGAAATCCTTATCTTCCAGGACATGGTTTATAATAGAAGCCCCCTTGAGCTTTCTGTATAGACAGGAAAGGCTATTCTTAATTATTAATAATTATCTATATAACACCAGCAATGTGCCTGGTGCAGAATAACCATTAGTTAGAGACAGGTCCCTGCCTGAGGGAATTTGCAATCTAGGATTGCCAAGGTGGGGAGAATATAGGGAGAGACATGGGTATATTTATAAAGTTAAGAAATTGCATGTGCACATGTTTAGTTCCTGGGAAGAAGGGGAGTAATAGCAAGCAGTCCTTGGGGATGAGGAGTTTGGAAAAGCCTGATGGAAGAGGTATGTTTTTATGGGGGGAACTGAATGTCAGGAAGGAGGGAGCAGAGCATGTGTGTTCAGGGAGGGAGTTCCAGGTTTAGGGGACAGCATGAGGGAAGGGGCAAAGATGGGTTATGGAGCCTGGAGAGTCAGGTGGGAGAGGCTGGTGTCATAGGAGGAGCAAAGAGGTGTACATGTAAGCATAAGCAGGGATTCCACTGTACCAATAATATGTTGTATCTGAGAGTCATAAGACTTGTCCAGAATATGGAAAGATGCTGGTTCGAGAGGTCGGTATTAGGGCGTTTCTGCTGTATAAAACTGGAAGCGGAAACTCACACACATTTTCAGCAAGCAGAGCTTGGTGGGGTCTGAGGAAGGGAAGAGGAAAGTTGGGAGAAGGAAAGAGAAGCGAAAGCAATTTTGCAAATAATACTGTGCAAGGAGCCAGAGGCCTTTGATACATGCTGTGTGACGAGATCAGATTTTTAAAAATAACTGAAACCTTCCCACTCTCATGGCTTTCTGGGTTGGCAGGCGTTACAGAGACTGTATAAGTAGCCAGCTTGGCCTCTTCTTGAGGGCAAGAAAGGGGCAGTGCCTTTTGTCACTCAACAGCAGCCCCTCCAGCTGATTAAGGAGCAGCATCGAAGAATGCCAAGGAAAGTGCAGTCTAATCATTCTCACTGAAAGGATGGTGTCCATCTCTGAAGCATTCCTACCAGAGTGGTGTAAAGTAAAATAAAAGGGACAAAAATCTCAGAAAAAAAGGCAGAGGAGCCCTTACCACAGATAGGGTAGGGCTCATTCACACAACACTCTTCACCACTTTCTCTTTAATCTGTATTTGCCTTCTCCAGCAGCAATCCATTCACACAGCTGCGATTGCTCTGCATTGCAATGGCTTGCCACTTCAGTGCCACAGAACAAGACACTGTGGTAAGAATTTTACACACCAATGGGTTTGTGCCACTGCCTAAAAGAGTGTTGTGTGAATGAGTCTTAAAACAGAGGGTTTATTTACACACGTTTGTATCTGTTTGGTTTAGTAAACTGGCGCCATACTGTGTGTTTGGCTTAGATTAAGCCTGCCCCTAATAGACTAAATAACAACAAGCCTGGTACAAACTGACATAAAAGACTGACTTTGCAGGGGTTTTGCACTGGTTGAAGTAACCCCACTTTAAAGCACAGCTTTAGTGAAGCCAGCATACAACGTTGCACAGAAGTGAGCCCAGAGGAATAAAATTTGGCTGCTTTTGATGCAGTAATGGAACTCTCAAATTAATGGGAGTTACAAACACACCTTAAGGGGACACCCTAATCCAGAACATGGGCTGTGCAAAAACTTCCAGGTTCCACTTCTCAGGGATTCATATAAACATTTATTTTGGAGTCAGTTGATGGAGATTTTTAAACCTCCTTGGCATCCAGTTTTGCTTAAGATTTAGGGCTGAAATTAATATTTGATGCAATATTAAATGAAACTGGTATATTTGTACCTGTTTAAGCAAAGAAAGAGCATTCTCTTCCTGCTTCATTTGTGGTTCTGAATATTCATTTTGGTTACCTTGGGTGAGTTCAGACGTTATGTTGTCTGAAATCACCTCAGTCAACCGCGCGTGTGAGAGAACGGAGGTGAACGTCTGTTTGCTTGCATCCAGATGTTCACCTCAGTCAACCACCCCCCCGCGGTGAACCTAACCATGCTTTGTTCTCCTGCACCATGGCGGCAAACGAAGCGTGGTTAGGGGGAGTCTGGAACACGGTGAAAGAAAAATAACATCTGTTACCTTACCTTCACCATGTTCCGGAGTCCTGGTGGTGGGCAGCGGCAGTGGCCACATATCCCCACGGCCGGGGGCAAAGGGGCGAAAGTCTGTTGGTGTGCCCCTTCACCCCCGCCCGTGGTCCGAACCACCGCACCGTCCAGGGTCAATGCTGCCGCCCGTCACGTCTGAAATCACCCTTTGTTTCATAGTAGTTTAGTATTGGGTATCTGTTTGTTTAATTGTCTCCATGGAGTAAATGAAGTACGAATATTAAAGAAATAAAGTAACCAAATAAACAAAGTTGTGAATTTCACAATGATGACATGGATAATTTGGTTATAACCGCACCTGGAATATTATGTGCAGTTCTGGTCGACCCATCTCAAAAAAGACACTGCTGAACTAGAAAAGGTACAGAGAAGGGCAATGAGAATAATAAAGGATATGAAACAGCTTCCGTACAAAGAGAGGCTTGACAAGCTGGGTCTCTTCAGCTTAGAGAAGAGAAGACTGAAAGGGGACATGATAGAGGTTTATACAATCTTGAGTGGTGTGGAACGAGTAGATGGGGAACGGTTATTTACCCTCTCAAATAGTACTAGAACTAGGGGAAACTCCATGAAACTAGCTGCCGGCAGATTTAAACCAAATAAAAGGAAGTACTTTTTCACTCAACGCATAATTAACTTATGAAATTTAATGCAGGAGGACGTTGTCAAGGCCAGTAGTATAGCTGGGTTTAAAAAAGGCCTGGATGAGTTCTTAGAGAATAGGTCAATTAATGGCTATTAACCAAGTAGCTTACGGGATGAACTTCTACTGTCGGGAACTGGGAGTGAACAACGGGGAATGGATTGCCCATTGTGCCTGTTGGTTCTTCTCCCATGCGATCGAGATTGGCCACTGTCGGAGGACATTATGTTGGGTTTGATGGACCATTGTTCTGAGTCAGTAAGGCACTACTTATGTTCTTAAATCAGTAGTGCTAAATACTAGTACTGCTGAAGTGAAATACCAAATTTAATGAAATGTTGAAAAAATTGAAACAAAATTCTGAAGGTACTGAAACGAAATAACCAAAATGAATACTCATTTCTATAAATAAAGCTGGAAGGGAATAGTGTTCTGAATCCACTTCGTACACCAAATTAATGGAATTCAGTATTCATAGTGGATATTTGTTTCATCTCTGTTATGGATGCAAAATAGTTTGTGTGCCTAATTTAAAATTAAACTTGTTGCCTTTGAATCTTACCTTTTTCCATGTTACCTATTATGGTTATGATCCTCACATCCCTTTCTCTGAAGCAGTCCCATTGAAGTCAAGAGAACTAGTCCAGAGTAAGCGGTATGGAGATTGTAGCCTAGGTAACTTGCACTGAATAAAAGATTTTGTGTGAAAGTTTTTGTCTTTTGCAGGGGAAAAAAATGTGATAAAATGATTAATTTTTTATTTTTTAATCAATCTAGTCATGTCTGAGGGCTGCGACACATACAGTATATAAGCTTACACTATGCTCTAAGGAAGAGGGACTGGCAGCCGTTTCGGTCTGGCGTGTAGAAGGGAGCCTGTTGAGGTTATTAAGAACAGGTGTTCCTATAGCAGTGGCGCACAATCGCACAATTGCGGTGCAAGATTTACTGCACAACCTTGCAAGATCCCATGGGGAAACCATTTAGTGGTACTGAGCTGCAACAGCCTATCTTGTCCCACTTTTTATTCTGTTTTAATAAGAAGTTGGGCTTTTCTCTGTTTCAATAATGTAAAAAAATTATATAAATAAACACAGAGGAAATTAAACTACAAACAACTATATTCAAAAAACAAAGGGTCTGGCTGGATCCCAAGAAAGAGAGGAAATTTAAAGATAAAGGAAACTGTCCTTATTTTACCCTGTCGAGCATGAAGGTTGTTGGAGTTTCTGAACAATGCATGTAGACATGGCATATTGCATGTAATGTGGTTGGCCATTAGGGCCTTCTTGGCTAAGCTTTAACATGCAAGTCATGATGAGGCAGAACAGAAGGAAAACTTTGTAATTTAGCAGTCTTTCAATCTAATCACTACCAGCTCATTCACACATTCTCCTCCCTTGCAAACTGACAAGTTCCTTAATGTGTGTTTTCCTTGTCCCATAGCAATGTATTCACATATCACACTCCCTAGTCCCCCACGCCAAAGGGCCCTTAGACGTGGCCCTTAGTGGGGCCTGAGGGGCTGGGGCGAAAGGCTGGGAGCTCTGGGGAGGTGAATTTGTGGGATTTTTTTAGTGTTTTGTGTGTGTGTGGAGGGGGGGGGGAGTAGAGGGTGAGGGGTTTTATTGTATTCTGTTTGGGATGGTCAGTGGGATGTTAGGAAGGAAGGGGAATGTTTGTGTTAGGGAGAGGGGGTTGGGAAGTTATATGGGGAGGAGGGGGGAGGATCTCCCCTGCTGCCGGTGCGGGACAGTCAAGGAGGGGAAGGGGCATGGCCATAGGGGTCGTGATGGTACAGGGGAGATATGGTCCTAAATGGGGGGAAGTGAGATTGGTGAGGCGGGATAAGTGCTTGTTGCATGTCCCGCTCACTGCCCCCCAGGCAGAGGGGCAGGTGGTTCTTGGTCAGAGGGTCCCTGACCTGGTGCTGTTAAATGCGAGATCGGTGGTCAATAAGGCAACAACAGTCCAGGAAGTAATCATGTAGCCATGATTTTTAAGGAGGGGTGGTCTGTGAAGAGGTATCCGGTGCAATACATATTGGGTATTGAGGGTCTCCACCTTGTGTTTGATTTGGCAGGTGACAGTTTGGGAATACTGCTTTTCTATTGTGCACCTGCCTGTATAGTCACTTCCCTGCATGCTCTAGCAGAGCTGGTGTTCGGGGTGGTGTTGCGGTCCCTAAAGACAGTAGCCTTGGGGGAGCTTGACATTCATGCTGACGCCGACCTTGGAGGGGCGGAGCATGAGTTCATGGCTGCCATGCAACCATGGGCCTGTCCCAGATGGTTATCAGCCCAACACATCAGGGGGGGACATACCCTAGACCTTATGTTTTGGACCGGCCTTGAGGTGGGTGCTCCATTAGTGGGGGAAGATATCACCTGTGCTCTTGTCATGGATGGATCATTACCTCCTGCAGACCTCGCTCCTGGCGCTTGTCTGCCCCCAGAGCCGATTCGGATGGTTTGCCCCCAGAGGATGATGGAACCGGAACGGTTCCGGAATGCTCTGGGGGAGATACCCTCTGACCTTGATGACCATCTTATCGATGACCTTGTTGTGCTGTGGAACACCTTGCTGACTCAGACCATTGATCAGATGGCTCCTAGGCATCCACTGCCCAGATGACAGCTCCACAGGCCTCCTTGGTATTCTGAGGAGCTGTGGTTGCTGAAGTGAGATGGGCTGTGGGGGATTGGATGAGGGCTAATCGACTGAAGCTGAATCCTGAGAAGATGGAGGTGATGTTAGTGGGTAAGGCGATGGAGTTGGCGGCCCCTATTATTGATGGGGTCTGCCCTCCCTTGGTCTCCCAGATACGGAGTCTGGGGTTGCTCCTCGATGCGCAGCTCCATCTGGATCTCCAGGTGAAGGCTGTGCCGAGGAGTGCTTTCTGTCATTTACATCTGGTGCGACAGCTTCGGACGTTTGTTTCAGACTCTGACCTGGCCACTGCCATCCATGCTTTCATCACCTCTCGATTAGGCTACTGTAATGGACTTTATGTGGGGCTACCCATGGTGACAGCTCGGAAATTGCATCTGGTGCAGAATGCAGCAGCCCATCTCCTAGTGGGACTGGGCCACCAGGAGCACATTACACCAGTACTCCGTTCTCTGCACTGGCTGCCGGTGGTTTTCTGGGCCTGATTCAAGGTGTTGGTCTTGGTATAAAAAGCCCTAAATGGCCTGGGCCCTACCTATCTGCGAGATTGCCTCACTCCCCAGGTCCTGGATAGGTCCCTGTGGTCATCCGGAGGTGCCCTGCTTGAGGTCCCCTGAGTTTTTGGGGGGACCATGCAGGGGAGGGCATTCTCAGTGGCTGTACTGTGGAGTGGCCCTGCATCTTCCCTCCTTTTGGAGACGTTGTAAGACCTGGCTGTTCCTCCAGGTGTTTGACGGGGGAGATGGGTAGTGGTGGTGGTGGGGTATTGGGGGGGTGAGATGTTATTTTTTCCTCCTTTTATGATGTTTTTATCTTGATGTTTTTAATGATTGTAAGTTGCCCTGAGCTGCCTGTGGTAGGAGGGGCGGGGCAACCATTTAAAATAAATAAATAAATAAATAAATATTTCCCACAAGGGCCTGGAGAATTGCCTTGGTGAAATCTTTGCATGTAATGTTGTGAATATAGCATGGAGTAGTAGAGGGTATCTTTGCATCTGGACTCTCTGGGCTTACCTCTATGGTTATTTGAAGGTAAGAAGTGACAGACAGATAGGAAATAATATACCGAGGAGCTCTGGGACAATCCATTCATACAAGAGCACCGCTACTAGATAAGAGTCAGATTCTTTTCACATGTGTGCATTCCTAGATTGTATCCCAAGATGCATTGTTTCTGATCATAAAGCTTTCTAGAACATCCCCACTGGAGTCTTTCCATGTTTTCACCATATCCTTATGGTCGTTGGAGAACCAAAACCTAGGTGCAGGCTATTGGGTGCGTTCATACATTAGATTGGCTCATTGGTAGCAAACAAAACAACCTGCTGCTGCTGATTACATTATGTTGCTCTAGATTGAAGACATGTGAAAGACTGCCTCCTCCCTTTTGTCCTCCCTGGCCTCCGAGGTCAGTTGGGAGCACCCTCTTGCACGTACTAGTATCTACCCATGAAGTTTCTGCAGCCAGGGCATGCAAAGAAGCGTTCTCAGTGGCTGCCCCACGATTATGGAACTCCCTCCCCATGGAGGTTTGTCTAAGCCCGAGCCTGCTCATCTTCTGGACCTTTTTACACGGCTGTTTTTACATGGACGGGGTGGGTGAGGAGATGGGTGTTCTGGCGCGATGGGTGGAGGTGTGTGTGTTTCCCTTTACATGGACACACATCCATCGCCATCCACAGGGCCTCCTCCAGTTTTCCAGAGGGCTCTGTGTGCTCCATGGGTGGAGGTGGGTGTTGCGTGGGAGCAAGACCACAAGGGTTGCAGTGGAGCATGAAAGGACAGGTAGTCTTTGTGGCTGAGAAACAATAAACATGGACACCTGCCAGCGTTAGTCCTTTTTCACAAACAGGAAAAAGCAGGTTTGGGCTGATAGCTCTGTGAAAAAGTAGTCCGTGAATGCAATCCGTGAATGCTGCCTTGATTAGGTTAGGGGTCGAATCATAGGGCTGGAAGGGGGACCTCAGGGTCATCCAGTTCAGCTCCCTGAACTGATGCAGGATCCACCACACCTAAACGGCGCCAACAGAAAAATCCACTCACAGAGCCTTTAATAAACATCTGCCACAAGTGGATACTTGGAGTGACCAGAGCAATACCTGACATAAAAGGGAGCAATTAAAAAATATATCCAGATGACTCAAACAAGTGAGTCATGCCCCATGCAGTAGGGGAAGGCAAAAACCCTCACAAAACTCAGAGTCAGTGCTAATCTGACCTGGGGGGAAAGTTTCCCCCAACTCCAAATATGGTGATCAGTTAGACTGTGAGTATGGCCGTTTTTAGACGAGACGCTACCACACAGGTCTGTCCATCCACCCCCCACCCATCTGTAGGTGGTGTGTGTGGGGGGTGCTCCTGTGACCCATGCAGCACACACTCATGACCACTCACAGAGCACTGGTGAAAAAGCCGGAATGCTCTATGCAGGGGCAGCCAGAATGGTGTGTGGGGACAGGTGCTCACACATCCCCAGCTAGTATGAATGGCAGCAGCCAGCCATGTCAGCTGAGTGGTCCGCCATTCAGAGGCGCTGTGGGCACGGAAACAGCCTTTGCAAGGCACAGGAACTAGCCCGGAGTGCTGGGGAGCCTGGGTTCCCCACTGCTTGGCTGGGACATGTCGATATCAGAGGTCAGGCTGACGCGCTTCTCCCTCCCCCATGGTCTGTGGCATGGAGGCTGCCAGGATACTCACCCAGGAAGCTGTCCATTTGAACCCCTCCCCACCCACTCCATGTGCGTGGGTGCTCCGCAGCCATCCCACTCATCAAGACACAGACCCATACCCCAGCCGTGCTCATTTAAAAACAGCCAAAGGCCCTTTTTACATGGGCCACGGCACGGGGGGTGGGTGGGTGTCGGTGTTCGTGCTGGTGCGTGGGAGGAGGGGGGGGGTGACGGGCACACACCGACCTCTACCCATCGCACACGCACGGAGCAATCGAGCAATTGCCGTTTTTGCCGGTTGCTCCATGTATGTGCAATGGGTGGAAGTCAGTGTGCATGCGTGTTCACGGGAGTGCACACGCACGCACTCCCGCCATGGCGTTTACATGAGACTCACCCACGCATGAACACCCAGATTTCTGCGTGTTCATGGGTGGGTGCCGCCCGTGTAAAAAGGACCAAAGTGTGCAGGAGCCACCAACAAAGCATCCAACATATAACTTTGATACCCAGGCACCAGTACACCTCATTTGTCCCACCTCGTGTTGTGGATATCTTTGATGCTTCTGAAAGAAAGGAAGAAGAAATGCACAATGGGTGTTTTCAGACAAGTGCCTCCCCATCCATTACTCACACATTACTCACTTGTTGCCATGGGTAATGCATGGCTAGGTGCTTGTCTGAAAACACCCAATAAATATGTTGAAGATATTTAAAATAAATAAATAAATAAATAAAAATCTTCCTGTAGCATCAAAACTTAAGAAAATAAGAAGTGAATTCTATTCCTTACAATGGTTTCTTTCCACTACTTTACCTGGTACTGACGTCCAGCTCACTGGTCTGTAGATTTCCAGTCAACGCTGGAGACTTTTTACCAAATTGGCATTGCATCTACTATTTTCCAGTTCTCAGGCACAGAGTACAAAACCACGTCTAGCGCCATGTCCACTTATGACAGTTCATCAGATTCGACACCTGAAAAAATCATTTGGGTGGGGATAATCCACCAACATCCTCTGCAGTGAAAACATATGCAGAGAATTTACTTCGTTTTTCTTGATGTCTTCTTTGGGTGCCCCTTTTACCCCCCAATGGCTTAATTACCCAAATGATTCTCTAGCTTCTGATATACTTAAAAAAACCCTCTTATTATTCCATTTTTAATTGTTAGCAAGTTGCTCCTCAAATTCTTTCTTGACCTGTCTTATTATAGTTTTATATTTAATTTGCCAGTGTTTATGCTCCTTATTTTCTTCATTAGGACTCACTTTCCATTTTTTAATCATCATTATTTTTGGCTTAAATAGTCTCCTTAATCCTGCCATAATGGCATTTGTCTCTTGCTGCCATTTTTGATTTGTGGAATACATTTAATCAGGACCTCTAAGAAAGTGTTCTTATTTAGCTTCCCTTTCTCTTGGGGACATATAATCATTTTGACTTCTCTTCTTAATTTCTTTCTAACTAGCTTCTTCATTCTTGTGTAGTTTACCTTTTTAAATTTAAGCAATACCGTGGAAAATATATTTGTTATTTTCTTCACTCTTCACAAGTTCCCTCATGTAAACTTATCCAACTCTGTTTAAACTTTGCCTCACAGCTGTCCTTGAGAACCTCTCCAGCAGTTCATTGATGTGATGGTTGAATACCTTGTTCTAATTTACAGTTTCAATTTATTCGTGACCAGCTTGTATCTAGTTGTTAAGAACATAGGAAGTGCCATACTGGGTCAGACCAATGGTCCATCTATCCCAGCATCCTGTCTCCGACAGTGGCCAATCAGGGTGTCTTGGGAGAAGTACCCAACAGGTCACAATGGGGGATCCATTCCCTGTTGTCTTCCCCCAGCTCCAGTCATGATTTATTTATTTATTTATTTAAAACATTTAATATCCTGTCCCTCCTGCCACAGGCAGCTCGGGGCTGCTCACAACAATATAGCTCAACAATTAAAACCATAAAATTATAAAACATGTTACTACCCCCCCCCAATCCCTCTCCTCCCCCTAATGGCCCTATCTTCCTGAAACATGTCCAAATCTCTTTTAAACTCAGCTATAGTGCTGGCCCTTACCACAGCCTCTAGCAGTAGATTCCACAACCCAATTATACACTGAGTGAAAAAATATTTTTTTTAATTTGTTTTAAACTTGCCACCGATGAGTTTCATGGAGTGTCCCCTAATTCTAGTACTAGCTGAGAGGGTAAGTAACTGCTCCTTGTTTATTAGTTCCACTCCACTTATGATTTTATAGACCTCTATCCTATCTCCTCTCAGTCGTCTCTTCTCCAAACTGAAGGGCCCCAACCTACCAAGCCTCTCCTCATACGGGAGCCCTTCCATGCCTTTGATAATTTTTATTGCCGTTCTCCGTACCTTTTCTAGTTCAGCTATGTCTTTTCTGAGATGGGGCGACCAAAACTGCACACAATATTCGAGGTGCGGTCGCACCATTGATTTGTATAGAGGCATTATGACCGCCTCAGTTTTATTCTCTATCCCCTTCCAAATAATTCCTAACATTCTGTTTGCTTTTTTGACTGCTGCTACGCACTGCGCTGTGGATTTCATTTTATTGTCCACAACCACCCCCAGATCCTTTTCCTGAGTGGTAACTCCTAGCTTAGTACCCAGCATTGTGTACGCATAGTTTGGATTATTTTTCCCTACATGCATCACTTCGCACTTGTCCACATTAAATCTCATTTGCCATTTAGATGCCCAGGCACCCAGTGTCATAAGATCCTGTTGCAGTTCCTCACAGTCTGCTCGTGTTTTAACTACTTTGAATAACTTGATGTCGTCTGCAGATTTGATCACCTCATTCTTAACATCCTTTTCCAAATCATTAATGAATACATTAAACCGCACTGGTCCCAATACAGATCCCTGAGGCATACCACTTTTTACATCTCTCCATTGTGAAAACTGACCATTTAGTCCAACCCTTTCCTTTCTATCTTTTAACCAGTTTCTGATCCAAGTAAGACACTATCTCCTATCCCATGACTTTTTAATTTTCTCAAGAGTCTCTCATGAGGAACCTTATCAAATGCTTTCTAGAAATCCAGGTATGCTATATCTACTGGGTCTTCCCTTGCCACATGCTTATTTACACCCTCAAAGAATTCCAACAGGTTAGTGAGGCATGACTTACCTTTACTAAGTCCGTGTCGACTCTTCCCCATTAAGCCATGTTTGTCAATATGCCCTGTAATTCTGTCCTTAATGATGGTTTCCACCATTTTGCCCGGCACAGACATCAAGCTTACTGGTCTGTTGTTTCCAGGATCACCTCTGGATCCCTTTTTAAATATCGGGGTTACATTTGCCACCCTCCAGTCCTCAGGAACAGTGACAGGTTACAAATTACTAACAGTCGGTCTGCGATTTCATATTTGTGTTCCTTCAGAACTCTGGGGTGAATGCCATCTGGCCCTGGTGACTGGTTAGTATTCAGTTTGTCAATTTGCCCTAGAACATCCTCCAATGTCAAATTGATTTGTAACAGCTCTTCCAATTCCTCGCCCACAAAACAAGGATCCGGTGTGGCTATCTCCCCAAAATCCTCCGCAATGAAGACTGACGCAAAGAACTCATTCAGCTTCTCTGCAATGTCCTTATCCTCCTTGAGCACCCCTGTTACTCCCTTGTCATCGAATGGCCCAACTGACTTCCTAGCAGACTTCTTGCTTCTGAAGTATTTGAAAAAGTTTTTGTTGCTTGTTTTTGCCTCTTTAGCAAGCCTCCCTTCAAAATCTCTCTTGACCAGCCTTATTAACACTTTATATTTACGTTACCAGTGTTTATGCTCTTTCATATTATTTTCATTGGGACTAGCCTTCCATTTCTTAAAGGATTCCTTTTTGGCTCTAATAGTCTCCTTCACCTCCCCATTTAGCCATAGTGGAAGACTTTTGGTCTTCCTGCTTCCTTTTTTAACTTGCGGGATGCATTTAATCTGCATTTGTTCTTGCATTCATACGTACCTTTAGCCAAAATAAATCTTCCCCTTCTATTGTATTAACTCCCTTTAGTATATTTGTATAGCATGATCATCCCTCCTGAGCCTTCTTTTTGTTAGACGCAATAGGCCAAGTTTTCATACCCACATCCTGTAAGATAGGTGTCCACTCCTCCGACCATTCTAATGGCTCTTTGGGTGTTTTAAAATGAGCAGTGTGATTGGAGGAGGGGCGTGGGGATGCAGTGTATGGCCGCTGAGTGGCACTGCTGTGGAGCACACATGCAGGTGAAGTGAGTGGGGAGTGCTTCAAACGGGTGGCTCCCAGCATGGCTACCTGGCCGAAGGAAGCAGCCACCATACATTTGACTGGCCCTGCACGGAGCACTCTGGATTTCCTGGCATTGCTCTGTACGTGGTCCTGAGTGGGTGCTCCGTGGCTCATGGGAGTGCGCCGCAGCTGGCTTCGTGGCTTCAGGGTGGCCATGTGGGGGTAGCATCTCATTTGAAAACACCCTTTGTTCCAGCTCACACGTGATGCGTCCTCTGAAAAAGGCCAGAGACGCATTGTGTGTTAGCACTGGCCAAAGTGTGATAACGCTGCACAAAGTGGGTTAACAGGCTGCTTCTGTGTGGCCGGACCCAGAGAAGCACCCTCTTTCCCACTGCCTAACAGCTCTACTCCCCTGCGATCAGCTGTTTTGAGTGAATCAGAGGTAGAGGGGTCCTGGGAGGAGCACAAGCGCTCCACCCGACAGCTGATCGGGGCTAGGGGGCCCTGGGAGGAGTGCACATGGTCCTCCCGGGCCCCTCCTCCCCTGATTAGCTGTTGGGTGGGTGGATCAGGGGAGGGGGACCCTGGGAGGAGTACGCACACTCCTCCCACCTGCCCAACAGCTGATCGTGGGGAAGGGGAGTCTGGCAGGTGCGCTCTTCCACCCTCACAACAGCTGTCTAGTGGAAGCAGACCCAATCCTGCAGCGCAGGAGTCTGGGCATCCAGCCCTGTGTGTTCAGCTCCTCGGCCTGGCCTGGGGCATGGAGGGGCTGGTGATGGCTTCAGGGTAGTGGACCTTGTGGCCAGCTCCCCCTCTGGCCCAAAGTGTGGTGGCTGCAGCTGTGCTTACCCTTCACGGGGGGCATGGGGGAATCAAGCCCATCCCAGCTCGTGTGGTTCTGCCGGCCACAAATCTGTTTTTACCCTAAGTCTGCTACCAGTTTAAAAAGGGGGGCACTGGTTTGGGGGAGGGCGAAGACTATAACTGGCTTGGTGGGAAGGTTTTTAAATTAGGAAGGGTGCAATGGGGCATGGATCTAGCCCAGAGGGGGTAGCTGGCTTGGAGAGGGAGAAAATGGGCTTGGGTCTGGCTGAGGGGGATTGCTGACTCAAGGGAGAGCGAGGAAAGAAGCTGGCTTTGGAGAGTGGGCATGGGGCTAGCTCATGGAGGGATTGCTGGCTTGGGGAGTGGGAAAGGAATATGGGTCAGGCTCAGGAGTAGTTGCTGGCTTGGGGCATGAGGCTAGCTCAGAAGGCCAATGGCTCGGGGGAAGGGGTCACTTTGGGAAGTGGGGTAAAGAAACTGTGTGCGACACATGCACCATTTCTCCCTGGCTAGTCTGGGGACTGGCTGCAAGGCTGGCAACTGAAGTACTAAGACCACAGTGGCCCCTGCAGGCATGGAGGGTTCACTACAGGATGCCCAAGCAGGCAGCTAAAGCAGAGAGCCAGAGATCAGCCTGGTTTTGAGCTGGGTATGTGCTGCAGTGTCTGGGGTCCAATTTGAGACCTCAGATACTACTATTTTGGAAAATCTGGGTTCATTTGGAACCCGAATACACAGTTCTAGTATTCGTGTTTATTAGTGTTTTACAGAAACCCGAATGCACAGACGTATCACAAATTAGTTTCCTTAATTCCACAAAATCTGCCTTTTAAAAACCCAGAACGTTAACTACTGTTTTATGTATCATTCCAATTGAATTAAACTGACTTTAGTCATGACCACACTAGGTCTGGTGTTGCCCACTTATTAGGCAAATTTGACCAGAGTGCTTTCCAGCCTCATTCGGGACAAGTTTGGGAGGCTCACCCTTTGCTCCTGATACTTATGACCATTTTTTAAATTAATTTTTTTACTGGTGACATCTCAGTGGAGCAGAATGGTCCACACAAATAATTTTCCATTAGAATTTTGCCAGAGTCTTGAAACAAGTGGTCTGTCTGCCTGCCTCTGTATCCATTCACTTTCCAGAATTGCTACAACAAATGAATACTTGGTCCAGTCTTCACTGTTTGGAACGCAGTACTACTTTTTGCACCTCTTCTTCAGTCCCCATCTTGCTTTATAATGCCTCACATGCCTTTCTTTTTGGACAAAACGCAGACTGCAAAATGAACTGAAAAGTACAGGCAGTGATACTGAAACTGAAGGCGTGCCAAACTATTGAAAAAGCACGCACCCTGCACCTTTCGCAGCTCCTGTATTTCTGATGATCGTTTTTGCAGGTGTGTGCCATTTGTGCAAATATATAGCCCAAACATCTGGTTTTGATGTTCACTCTTCTAACTGAAATCCCATTAAATAAGTAAGCCCCACACTTATTCTAGCAGGCTTGTAAATTTAGTATTATGGTGGCTTTGTCAAGCTACCCTGCAGCAATACCTGTATTTTCTATACTGCCCAGACAAAGAGATTAGGGGTAAAAACAGATGTGTGGCCGGCACGGCAGATTCCCTGTCCTGGGAAACCACAGCTGACATGGCCCAGGACATGTTGGGACACTGGACAAATGTGCCTGCAGCTGGAGAGCCATCCTGTCACCTGCACAGCCCAGATATGGCTGGGAGTTCAGCAAACGTGTGGCCGGCTGACCCCGTCCTGCTCACAGTGTCCCGCACACTGCCATGGGCAGAACAGATGTGCTATCCCACTGTGGACAGCCCTTAGCCCGGGCTGTAACTCAGAGATTTTCCAAGGACACAGCTCGGGCTAACCACCTACTTGCCCTGGGGCAGTCCTGGACCAACATCTGGTGGCACCAAAACAGACATGCTGGTGGCTCCTGGGCAAACAGACCATCATCATGTCTGTTTTTACCCCAAGACACAAAACAAGGACACCATGCAGAAAACACACTTTCAAGGCAGAAGCTATGATTTTTTTGAAGAACATTATGGACCCCAAAGATTTCAATGCTCTTTAATAGAGGTGCGCACCAGCAACCCATTTCATTTTTTTGTTTTTTGTTTTTTATTTTCATTACTTAAATCTGTTGTTTCCATTTTCATAAATATCAAAATTTTATTTTTGTTTTTGCTTTTGTTTTCGATTTCCATTGGTTTCAATGGAAAACACATTTTCACCTGTAACGTTTTTGTTTTTCATTATATTTGGATGAAACATGGCAGGATTGTACCTAAAATGGATGGCATTAAGTGTACCAAATTTCAGAATGATTTGATAAAAAATCCCATTTTATAAGCAGTTCCATTGTGTTATTTTGCAAAGATCTGAATATACATTTGTGGCTATAACCTCTTTGTCTCTCATCTAATTTGGATGAAACTTAGCAATCATATACCCCTACCTATGTTTACTACCTATGCCAACATTTGGAAGGATTGGCTAAACTGTCCCAGTGGTATAGGCACTTAAATTATAAATGTATGTCTGACTTTAACATCTTTGTAGTCCAACCAGTGTACATGAAATTTAGCACAGCTGTATCTCACACTTTTAGGATCTTCTCTGCCAAATATCAGAAAGATATGATAAAGCGTTCCAATTTTATATGCTTGCACAGCATATGCAGAGATTGAGCCTATGCCAGGGATTCTTTCACATGTCACTGGGTGTTTTTACACACACATTTATCCTGCATGTTTGTTGTAACATGCAGAACTTTGTGTGTGCCTAAATCACTCACCCAGATCTTAAATACCGAGCTCTTTGAACTTCTGCGTAGAACTTCTCCCAGAACTTTTGTGTGTAAAAAGTTCTCCTGGTAAACTGCTTTGCTCCAGGCTGCTATGGTCACTTGGTTTCCATAGCAGCCTGTCATGTCTACAGCTGCGGCTACTTTAGACTGCCTCAGGGCAGTGTCTGTGTGAAAAACACATCTGGAACTTACTTGTGGACTTGTAAACCCAGAAGATTGAAAAATCCGGAACTTTAAGGTTTGTGTAAAAATGCCCATTGTGATATAAGATTGGGTTGTGATGCCAGTTGGCCAGCATAAATGTCAACCAAATATCCTAATTCTGTGCTGTGACCATCCCAACTTCTCTACCCCACTTGTTACTGGGAAGTCGGAAGCATCTGTTTAGGAAAGAGCCAATAGAGATTCTCTTCTGCCCTCTGTCACAGTGCTGCAGGATATGATTGTGATGATAACTGGCCAGCCCTGATGTGTAAACTATGTCTCCTGATTGATGGGATACTATCTCCAAAGTCCCAGTTATGTCCCTTCTATGCCCGCCTGAGGACCTTCCTCTATACTCACCTCGAAGCCACCACCATTGGTCCTGTAAAGCTGGAAGCATGCAGTAATTGGCCAGTGAATGTGTCTGTTTGTCTGTTGGGTTGCTCCCCATCTTTCCTCCTCCATCCTCCCGCCCCCTGCCATGCTAGGTGCCTGCTTCCGACTGGCACTGTATGTGCTGCTATTTATCTGAATAATGATTTTCAAGGGGACAACTTTAATTGCTTATAAAATTGGGTCTCTTTATCAAATTGTCCTGTAAGTTGGCAGAAATGACATGGAAAGTGTGGGATACATTTCTGCCAAACGTCTTGTAAACAGGATGGAATAGAAAAATGTGACAGTCAAAAATGCATTTTCAGGTTAATAGCTTATACCATCAGGACACTTTATCCAATCATTCTGACATTTGGCAGGAGTGTTAAACTGGTGGAGGTACATAGCATTCCCAGGCTTCATGCAATTTGGATGAAAGAAAAAAAAGTTGTAGCCAGGACTGTGTATGTGTCAGCAGCGTAGGGGAAGGGACGCTGACTCACATCGCTGCTATGCCCACAAACTGAGTCCAACCTCTCGCTCTCATATGGAGTTACAGGGAAAACAATGCCCGTAAGGATAGAATGGTGGCCTAGCGACCGTAACAAGGTCAGGCCTCTTTCATCATAGGGCACAAGAGCTGTCATATTCAGGCCCAAGAGCTGTCTGAAGGACAGGTTCAGGAGGGATAGGTGGTTCGGCAGAGTCCAACCCATCAGCTTTTTTCAGGAAAAAGATGTGGAAGGTTGGATGAATGCGGACCCGAGGGGGAAGTTGTACAGTATAGGTGATGTCGTTTACCCGTCGGGTAATTGGATAGGGTCCTATGTACTTATGATCCAGTTTCGTTGAAGGGCGTGCCGAAGAATAGTGTCAGCAGTCCACCCACATGAGGTCCCCTGGTTGCAAGGGGGGTGCCGCTCTTCTGTGTTTGTCGGCATGTGCCTTGTATCGTTGTCTAGCCTGTTTAAGGTTTGTCTTGGTGATGACTTACGTTTCTTGGATGTGATGAACTAACACACCAGCTGCTGGGATGCATATTGAAGGGAGGTCTGGTATTGCAACTTGGGAGTGGAACCCATAGGTTACATAGACGGGAGAGTTGCCTAGCGATGCATTGGGAGCATTATTGTAGGCGAATTCCACCATGGGCAGCCATGTGTACCAGTCATCTTGGAGGTAGTTAATGTAACATCGGAGGTATTGCTCAAAATTTTAATTTACTTGTTCGACCTGTCCATTGGCTTGTGGGTGGTAGGCAGTAGTAGGTTTCAGTGCAATGTGCAGCAAGTGGAATAGTGTCTTCCAGAAGTGAGATATAAATTGGGACCCTCGGTCACTAACGATCTCTAGGGGCCAGCTGTGCAATTTGACTACACGTCGAAGTAAAAGCAGAGCCGTTCTGTGAGCTGAAGGCAGGCCTTTGCATGCAACAAAATGAGCCATCTTGGTGAAGTGGTCTACGATTACAAACACAGTGTTATATCCATGGGAGCGAGGAAGTTCAACAATGAAATCAAGTCCTATGCACTGCCATGGCTGCTGAGGTAGAGTGGAGAGTTGAAGGAGACCCAGGGCCTTGTCTCTGGGCACCTTGGTGCACACACAGACTGCACATCGTTTAACATACTGTAGCACATCTTGCTGTAGGGTAGGCCACCAAAAGGATCTTTGGATTAATTGCTGAGGTCGTTCCTAACCTGGGTGGCCAGCGAGTGGTGCCTCATGATGAGCCCATAATATGGAATCTCGGTAGGATGGAGGTACCATGAGAAGGCCATGCCTTGTTATCAGGCCATTTTCCTCCACATAGAGAGGATTGTCAGTGGGGTTTAATTAGTTTAATGTGGCATCTTTTATTTTGTCAAGGGGTATTATGTAGCTTGAAATACCTGTTGGTACAAAATGGACCCTTGTTCAGTTCTATCTATCTCTCGACTCTCGTGATACCATGAGAGGGCATCAGCTAGAACGTTAAGTTTTCCAGGTCTATAATGGATTATAAAAGAAAAACGTGGAAAAATTAAGGCCCATTGGGCATGTCTCGCGTTGGCGATGGGTGCGGTTTGGAGAAATACAAGGTTTTTGTGGTCGGTTACAACAGTTACGGGGTGGCTTGCTCCTTCTATGTAGTGCCGCCATGTCTCGAAGGCAGCCTTAATCGCAAATAGTTCGCGATCCAATATTATATAATTTTGTTCGACTGGAGTTAATTGTCTGGAATAGTATGCACAGGGGAACAATCCTGCCTGGTGCTCCCCTTCTTGTAACAGTACTGCCCCGAGAGCCTTACTAGATGCATCTGCTTCCACATGGAAGGGCTTTTGAAAGTCAGGATGTTGAAGGATCAGGGCAGCGGTGAAGGCTTTCTTCAAATAGTCGAAACTGTACTGCTGTTCTGATCCCCAGACATACACTTGATTTTTCTTTAGCAATCTGGTTAGGAGGTTGGTAATTTCAGCACAGTTGTGAATGTACTGTTGGTAATAATTAGTGCTGCCTAGAAACCTCTGGAATGGTTTCACGGCCTTTGGTTCTGACCACTGTTGAATAGCGTCAGGTTTTCGATGGTCCATCTTAATTCCTGCCAGGCTAATGATGAAGCCCAGGAATTCTACAGTGGTAATGTGGAAAGCACACTTCTCTATTTTGCAGTATAGTTTATGGTTCTGTAAGTGCTGTAACACTTGTCGCACTTGCTTCACATGTCGCTCGACGGAGGTAGAATAGACTAAGATGTCGTCTAGGTAGGCGATCACAAATGTGTCTAAGATATCTTGAAATATCTCATTAATAAAATGTTGGAAAGTGGCGGAAGTGTTGGCCAACCGGAATGGCACAACAAGGTATTTGAAGTGACCATAGCTGGTATGGAAGGCCATCTTCCATTCACTGCTTTCTCGTACACGTACTAGATTATATGCCCCTCTCAGGTCTAGTTTTATAAATATACGGGCTCCTTGTAAACAATTTAATAGTTCCGGAATCAGGGGTAGAAGGTAATGGTTTTTGATGGTGATCTCGTTAAGGCCCCAATAATCTATACAGGGCCTAAGCCCTCCATCCTTCTTTGCTACAAAAAATATAGGTGCTCCGGCTGGGGAGCAAGAGTGGCGTATAAATCCATTGTGTAAACTCTCCTCCAAGTATTGGCAGAGGGCTTCTAATTCTGGGGTTGATAGAGCATAAATTCATCCAAACGGGGGGAACAGGAACAGGTGTGGTGGGTTCCTCTACCTCTGCTGCACCCTGCTTCCCTGTCATGGCAGCAGCCAACTCCATATGCTTGGTTTGCAAGTCCTTCATCTCCATGGCCAGAGCCTGTACGGCTTGTACTAGTTCCTCCCCTATTTCCTTAGCTACCTCCATCCTGAACGGTCTGGGTGCCTCATATCTCAGGGACTGCCTCACCCTCTGCGCCTCAGAGTGATCTTTTTGGTCCACCAGGGGCGCCTTTCTGGAGATCCCCTGTGTAAGACGGGGGGCCACAATGGAGAGGGCGTTCTCAATGGCCGGGCCGCGGTTGTGGAACTCCCTCCCGAAGGAGGCTCGCCTGGCCCCAGGCCTGTTGGCCTTTCGATGTATCTGTAACACTTGGCTGTTCGCCCAGGCCTTCGGAGGGGAGGGTGGGGAGGTTAATTTCGGGGGTGTGTGTTTTAAATTTGTTGTAGATTTTTTTATGTTAAAAATTTGTTTTATATTATGTTGGAAGCCGCCCCGAGATGCCGTAGGCATGGGGGGTGGAGGCGGCATATAAATATAAGGAAATAAATAAATAAAATAAATGTTAAGAATAGGTGTTGAGCTGGTAATTCTGTCAGCGGGGTAGGGGAAGGGATGGTCACTCACGCCGCTATCATGCCCACAAACTGAGTCCACCCTCTCTCTCTCGTATGGAGTTACAGGGGAAACAATGCCCATTGGGACAGAATGGTGGCCTAATGACTGTAACAAGGTCAGGCCTCTATCATCATAGGGCGCAGAGCGTAGAAGGAGAATGTGGTCTTGACCCACCCACGCACTCTCATGCACAAGGAGGGAGGAACTGGGAAGATCAGTGCAGTACCCGTGGGGGGGTAAAGGGACGCGGGCCCAGGAGGTGCTATAGGGTAGGGGGTTCACATGGATCAGGAAGTGAGGGAGGGAGCCCGGGGGGGGGGGAAGGGAGGTCTTCCAATACTTTCACTCACAGCACCCTCACTCACAAACACACACAGCGATGGTATAAGGGACACAGTCACACACACATGGCAGTATAAGGATCCAACACACTCAAGAACACAATATCTCAAAGTCACACTTAGCTTTCGTTGTGGGGCCGGTTTTTCTGCTCTGATTACCAGCACTGTGTGCCTCACAGCGCTGGTCTTTTAAATGCTAGGTTCCTCCCCCCGACATGCCTGTAGTCATGCAGAGCATCGCAATGGCACAGGTGATCCAGGGGCATGTGAGGTCGCAGGCTGTGGGTCCGTGCTTTCAGTGCAGCGGCGAGTTGTCCTGGTGACCCGCCACCGCGGAGGTTCCCCAAGTGCCGGTGTCATCTCCCTGGCCACAGGTGGCATTGGTAGTCTGATCAAGGAGGGGGGTGGCCTCCCAAGGAGCTCTGCGGTGCTGAAACCCACCCCGCAGGTAACCCTGACGGGTTGGCGTGACAGTATGGAGCTTTTAATAAAATCACAATGTTCAATTGCTTCTAGAATCAGTCTCCATTATCAAATCCTTTTGAAGGTTGGTACACTCAGTGCCCTCTGTTGGGGGTACAATCTCACAAGCCTCATCAGAATTTAATAAGAAACAAAAAAGTTGTAGCCACAAATAATTTTTTCAGTTTTTCCCCAATTATTTAAAAAAAGAATTGTTTTCATTTTTGTTTTCATTATTATTTGTCATTTTCGTTGTTACAATAATGAAAAAGAAAATACATTTTTTGTTTTTGTTTTTATAATAACGAAAACGAAATGCTCACCCCTACTCTTTAATGTGTGATGCAAGAAACCAAGGATGTGGAACCTGTGGCCTATGGGCTGGATCCTTCTCACTGGTGGGTTTTTTTTTTTGGCCCCATTCCTATTTTTGGTCCCTTTTCAAATCTGGCCTGTGGATCTAGTCTCTTCCTCAGGCAGTGAAAGACAGAAATCAGGAGAAGGGAGCAGAGATGAGGACATGAACTCAAGGACAGGGGATGGATCCATGGTATAGATCCAAGATCTGGACACCCTTCTTCTTTCCTCCATCCCAGTGGCGGCTGGCTGGTGGGGCGGTGGGTGGGGCCATCAGTGGGTGGAACCAGACCAATGGTGGGCAGGGCTAACCAGAATTTTAAAATTAATATGCAATTTGACAGCTCAGTTCTCCATCTGTAAAAAAAAAATCTGTAAAAAATGGGAATGTGTGTGTGTCTGTCTGGGACAGTGGGTGGGGTCAGCATTCAAATTTCACACTTATACGATCAATGGAATAGAACACGCAAACATCAATGGAATAGAACACGAATAGAACTTCCCACTCCTCTCTTCCCACTCCCACCCCTCTCCCTCCTCCCCCTCCTTCTCTCATGTCCTCCTTCTCCCCTGCCTCCCTTAAGGAAATCTCCTCTCTGCTCGCCTCCTCCAACCCTTCCACTTGCCCCCTTGATCCCATTCCTTCCCGCCTCCTCACCTCCATTACTCC
>QEPC01014892.1:1698296-1731723 GCA_003113815.1 Sphenodon punctatus | reverse complement strand
GTTGGAGGATAGGAAGTCAAGGCAGCGGGAGTAGACAACACGTTCAAGCAGCTTGGAAGCAAAAGGAAGGAGTGAGACAGGACGATAGCTAGAAGGGTCAGAGGGGTCAAGAGTGGGCTTTTTGGGCTTCTATTAATTTTTCACTTGTTCCCTGGGAGGGAAAAGGTTTCCCCACCTCTGATACAGCACTTTCAGTATCCTTCCTACAAGATTCCAAAACAGCTAACAAAAGAAAAGAATACATGGAAAAATCCTTAAGATCCCAAATTCCCAGTAGCATCAGATTGCTTATACAGTGGTGGACAAAAGGCTATGTGCAAACTGCAAAGCAAGTATTTCTGAAGTATTCACGTTGCAGCAGAAAGATTGTCACCAAATAACTCCTTTGGAAAAGCTTCTATTATCTGTCTGTAATTCCCCCCTCCCCCAATATGAGCCCACCAAACGCCAATTTAAACAATCAAAGTTCAACAAAAAGTCTCTCAAGCATCAGATCATTTAGGAAAAAGGACAAAATTCAAAGGGGCTGTCAAACCACTATTTCCTCCTTTCAGAAAGACTGTAAGACAATATAAGGTAATGTGAAAAGCAAGTATTTTTTGTTCACACTGATGCAAAGTCTGACCAGGAGGTTCCATGCCTCACAGAACAGAACCACACACCAAAATCCATGGGAAATGGAGGGAAAACCCACAAAATATCTGAGTCAATGTAAACATTCAAAGTACAACAAAAACTAAACTTTTTGTATCTGTGGTAAAGCAAAGAAAAATGAAGCAGGAATAGCCCCTCCTCATCCTGGGGATTAAATCCCAAACCCTAGATTTCGCCACAAAACAATTTCTCCGCGCTCCAATCTCAGGATTTAATCCCAAAACAATTTTAATCCCCAGTTTTTAATCAGCTGTAAAAGGGGCAAAGCCACAACAAATCAAATAAAAAGGGTTCCCCCCAATCTCAGGATCATTTAATCCTAAACCAGGATTCCTCCCAAAGTCAAAAAATAAAAAATAAAAGAAATCAAGCCCTCACAAAGAAAGCAGCTCTAAAATTCCGGCAGCACAAAGCTGCAACAAAAAGAGGGTCCTCAGCCCAGGGGGAAGGGTTTTTTTTTTTTAACCCTTGCCTTACCAGACACTGGGCAATCAAGAAGGCACATGCAGGCTGCTCCTGGGTGTGGCTCACGCTCCCATGCTGCCCTCACTCAACCAGCCTCTGAGCCTTGGCAACACTTTAAGTCCCACCCTTTCACCCCTCCTACTCCGCTCCTGCCCACTCCCCTGGGTGTCCCCTCCCTGCCAGAATGCCCAGGGCAGCATGAATTACCACCCAAAACATACCCCAAACCCCTGCCTATTGAGAACTCTCCTTCCCCCTTTCCAGTTGTCCCACAGAGCATTGCTCCATGGGTCAGCACCTGGACCATGCTCTCTGGGTTCTAATCAGGGGCATGCTTCCTCCTCCTTTGCCCTCTGCCTCCCGGACCTATTCTCACCAGGCAGAAGGCTGGGCTCAGCTTCTGAGATCATACAACCACCATCTTGGCTTTCTGTCTGCTGCTGGACTACATTTCCCAGCAGTCCCAGAGAGCCAAGAAGGTGCCCTCATTTCTGAGCACATGCAAAAAGCCCCGATCTGCCTTGAGGCTTCCTGTAGCTGTGCACAGAGTAGCATGCTGGTAGAGTGAGTTTGCAGGGGAGGCTGCCTGCCACCCAAGCCCAAGCACTCCTCTTAAATACCAATCCCTGAACTCCTGTGGGACCCATGCCCTCCAACAAGTACATTTTTGTCCAGTACAGAAATGGATTTTGTTATCTTGTACCTGGCCCCCAGCAGTGTAAGGTCTGTGAATGGGGTACAGCAGTAGGGCTGAGTCAAAATTGCTGTTTCATTTTCATGGAACAATTCAGCAAAAATTGAACAGTCACTTTAGTTTTGGATTGATATTCTGATTAGAAATACTTCTGATAAGAATACCAATAAAAAAAAAAAAAAAAAATTAGTGGCAAAGAAGAAAGGAAAGTAATACCCAAGGAGGAGGGAGCTGTCCACCTAGGAGCAAAACCCCCAAAGGTAGGAGGGATGTGTAAGTGTGCTTGTGAGAAATGATTCTTTTAAATGCTGAAATGGACTGTCACCGCTTCCATCTATGATCCTTTGAGTGTCTTTAAAACTAAAACTTTAGAGCCAAAGTCAATGTGAGCATTTGAGAGTTTTGACTTTTTAATAAGCTGAGTGTCAACTCGAACCATCGGTCCTGTACATACAAACTTATGTGCACACCGAGCCTTTCACACAGGCTGACTCAGCACCAAAGTTAGTCAGGAGGTGCAGGAGGGAAGAGCCAGAACAGATGGATAGGCCTTGAAGAGAGGAAAAGATGGCCGCTGGCTGAAGACAAAATGGCTGCCACAGGAAGTGCATGTGTTAGAAGCGTGGCTACAAGTACAAAAGAGAGTCAGCCACAGGAAGTAAGGCAGTCTGCTCTGGGACAGTGAAGAGAACACATCTTGGCTGGAGGCTGCCTGGAAGCCTCCTGAAGGAAGGAGACCGGGAGCCTGACAGAATCTGGGATGGGGAACCTGAGCTGGAGATAGCCAGTCGGTGGACGGGTATCTGGCTAGGCTAAGCCTTGTGTTATGGACTGTGTGAAGCCCGATAGAGAAGGATTGTGCTTATGAATAAACTGGTGGTGACTCATCCCCTGAGTGGCTGCATAATCTGGGGCCTAATCTGTACGTATTTGCCTACAGCGAGGCCAAACCTTGCTACATGGGGCTACTACAAATTTTTATAAACACATGCAAGTGTATGCAGATTACAGTTGACATGAAGTATACCTATTTCCCTTTATCAAATGTTGGAGGGTATGCAACCACAATGCTTGCACTAATTTTCAATGTGGCCTACAGGAGGGAAATGTTTTCCCACCCTTGAAATATGCCCGCTTTTGGACAGCAATCCCCTTCATTTCCATAGAGAAGCACTCAATGATCTAACAGACCTCCTTCATTCCTGTCTGATTCAATTCCAACCTTTTCTTATGCCAAATCTATCTTCTGGGCCAGAATTTTAGGGATACATACCTGAGTATACACTGGATTCTTCGTACACCAAGGAATCCCTTTATTCAGGTATTAAGGAACTGAAGAAGAAGGGGAAAGAACAACATATACCAGAGCTCAAATCTTTCTCTCTATGATCACAATGTCCTTACAATCACGACACCCTTCTGTTATCTCTTCTGGATATTCCAACATACTAGTTAGTGCCATTGCAGCAAATGCTGGTAGTAACAGCCTGTAAGGCCATACTTACTCGTCCTCATAGCAGGTATTTGGATTTCTGATTGTCACTCAGAGCTTACTTTACAGTACAGTGCATACAATTTCCTTCTCCACCCCACACGCAGGACTGATCACTCAACAGTGTCCACTGATTCACAGACTCCTCCCCAGAGAGTCATTTTGACATCTGGAAGAGTAAGGTGTATCATTATCTTTTGCTAATCCCAACCATGAAAGGCTGTGGAGGTCCCATTTAGACTCATGGATTTTGCAATCACACCCTCCTGGTGTGTTGGCACTGCTGGGGCCATGTACAGAATTGCTCTTATGATTTAAATTACAGAGGAGCAGAGCCGGCCTTTGGATTAATGGTGCCTGGACTGAGGTCTGGGGGGGGATGGGGTGGGGTTGCTAGGGCAAGGTGGGTGAGCAGTGGGTCCTGCAAGAAACACCTGGTCCAAGAGTCTCAGGAGCGGTGGCAGTGTGACCCTGGGAGCCCTGATGTTGCTTTGGAGGGAGTACCTGACGCCTCCCACCACCACTCTGGATGGATTCCAGGAGGCCTGCCTCTGGGATGGAGACTCCCCGCCACTGCCACTCCTGAAGTTTGTGATGGTGGGTCTCCTGGGGCCTTCTCAGGGGCTCCCAGATCAGCACTTCCTGATGCGGCTCCCAGTGGGCAGGGAGCCTTTCTGTTCAGAGATATGAGGCCTCCAAAAGCACAGATCCATGGGTGTAGGTCCCGGTTGCCCCTGCATAAGGCCATTCCTGGAGAAAGGGCACTAATGAAATGGAATAGGTGCAAACATCCACCAGCTCTGTGAAGCTTGCAGGAGATGGATAAGTCATATTGGTTTCATAACTAGAAGAGGATCTCTTAGGAACTGCAGGGTCTGAGTGGGTGGGTGAACTCAGAGACCCAGGTGGGGCCCCTCCTACCGTGGGGTGGGATCAGTGTTCTCAGAGACCCTGGTGTAGGATCCTCTTAGCATTAGCCTGGTGAAGCTGTACTGTTTGTATACACCTATAGATATCCTGGAGCCTAGACACACTGCTTTGTTGTAGATGGCACTAGTTCACATCAGTACAGCTGCAATGGTGGAATTCTTTGTAATTAAAGAATCAGAAACTCATCCAAGAACTCAAATTATGTAAAAGAAGGACCTTTTGCCCTTAATAATCCAACAATATGACATGGGAGAGGACAAAGATGACGATTTAGGGTGGTGACTTCCTCTGGATTACTCAAGCAGATGGCTGGTATAAAGTTTATTTGAATACCATACTGTAAAAGAGCTAAAGAACATCCCTGTTGTCATTAGTTTTCAGAGGAGATTAGTCAGATGAAACATGATAGATGTATCTAAAGTTGCTGAATGCTATGCACAAGGTCAATCGGGTGTTCTAATTTAGACCTTTTAAATATGAGAATAAGGACACTCAATCAAATAAAAAGGCACTGCATTTAAAATCAATAAAATTAAGGCATTATTTTTTTTACAAAATATAATTTAAGCAGTGGAACTCACTGCCACAAGATGTTAGTGAGGTAAAAGCTTAGTGAGATTCACAGGATTAGACATTTACATGACTAATAAGAGAATCTTTTGTAGTTATACTTGCTAGGAAATGAGGAGGAAGTGAGCTTGACATGAGGGAAAAGGTGGGGTTTATGCTATGACCCACCCCAGTGATGGGGGTGGGGGGTATAGGCATGGGGAGGGAGATTTTAGGTTGTAATTTGGCATTCAAATTTATAGAGCTGTGGAGCAGCTCTATAGTTAAGGCAATTGCATCACTGCATTAAAATAATGAACATTCAATTAATTATAAAATTAGGATGATTTCTTCTATCACTGTGAAATTTTGGTAGGGAGGCTCACTTGGGTGAGGGGTAGAATCTGTCCAAAACTCTGGAAAATTTGACAAAAAACAAGAAAGTTACAGATGTTTGGACTTTGTAGGCAGAATGACATTTTCTCCTCTATGCAACCTTTCTTTGCTCATGGAAACTTAGTTCTGGAAGCAGTATTAAGAAATCTAGCAGTGCTTGAAAATTCAAGTGTGGCTTGAACTGATATTGTGTTTTTATTTTTTGAAAATTCATTGTATAGTTTTGAAGTTCTGATGTTTTGAAGTGCCCATTTTGGCAAATGAAGAGAGTGAGAAAAGCAGCTTCCATGCTGTTTCACTAATGTTCTATTATGTTATATATGAGCTGAGACTACTGTTGTACAGTTGTGAGCGGCATTTAGTGCATGCTATTGTTTTATGGATGTGAATGGCATTTATTGCATGCTACTGTTGTACAGACTTGAGTGGCATTTACTGCATGAGATGGACAAACAGAACTCGGGCAGAAAGGGAAATGGTCTGGCTGCTCTGGTTGCCAAGCAAAACTTCCCATCAGGTGTACTGGCAAGACACAAGGAATGCCGACTGAAAACAATAGAGACAACAGAAATACCAATTGGAAGTAATGGGACTTTGGTAATGCCAGTAGCCCTTAATGGGCAGAAAACCAATAAAATGGCAGGTGCTTAACTGAAACAAAGGGAGTGAAGGAGGATCTGAAAGGACAAAGAAGATGGGGGAGAAGAAGGATTAAAAAATCCAGGTGGGAGAAAAATGGTGAGGAAGCCACTGAGAGGAAATGGAAAGACAGGGAGTGGAGCTGAGTGGAATGACAGGTAGGAGGCCATCCGGATCATCTGAAATTATGGGGGGACTGTGCAGAATGATAAATATGAGACCACTAGGCATGGCTGGAATGTTGGTGGGGGATGGGACTGGGTGGAATGATGAATAGGAGGACACTGGGAGTGGCTGGAGTCACAAGGGGCTGCGTGGAATAATGGGTAGGAGGCCAGTGGGAGTGACTGGAATGATGGGTAGGTGGTCTCTAGGAGCAGCTGAAATGATATGGGCCTGGGTGGAATTACAGGTACAAGGACACTGATAGCGTCTGAAATGATCAAGAGCTAGGTGGAATGACACCGGGGACACCGGGAGCATGAAGTGATGGGGAGATGGGTGGAATGACACACAAGAAGCCAGAGGGAGTGATTGGAATGACAGGGGGGCTGGGTGGGATGATGGGTATGAGGACAATGGGAGTGGCCGGAATGGTGGGAGGCTGGGTGAAACGACATGAAAAAGGCAACCGGGAGTGGCTGGAATGATGAGGGTTTGGGTGGAATGATGGGTGAGAGGACACCGGGAGCAGCTGAAATGATGGGGAGCTAGGTGGACCCAGCTCCCCTCATGGTGTTTTCATTTTCTTCCCTTGGCTTCCTCACTTTTCCCCTCCTGGCAAAGGGATAGAGTCAAGAGACAGAGTGTATGTAGTTACACGCATTGAGGAAGTTTGCATGAGTTTTGTAAGCCGCCTTGAGCCATTTGGGAAGGACAGGATATACATTTGAATAAGTAAATAAAAAAATACATTTTCATCTCCACAGCCCCTAGGGGTGCGTACAGGGCATGGGACCGGCCTATAGCAGCCCAGTTCAATGTGCAAAAAATAATGAGAAATGGCAAAAGCAGCAGGCAAGCCAGCAAGTTTTCACATCATGTGAATCTCGGCGAATGCCCTGCTTCCAATAGAAGCAGCACTGGCCAAGATGTTTTGTTTCAGGTCTACTGTCCACATTCTTCCTGTTCTCCCGAACCCAAATGAAAGCATATAGGGAAAGTAGGGAACCTAAGTTAAAAATGAGCACAATGTGAAATTGTACATCTTTACTGCTTACAATAGTGTGCAAGTTAAGGCAGGAGCCTTAACTTAGAATTTCCATGCTTTTTGGAGCATGGCTGAATTTTTAAGAACCTTACTGCTCATTCTTTAAGGCATAAATCACTCAGTCACTGACTGTTTTTGCTGACTGAATGTGTGATAAACATATTGGGCATTTTTACACACACCTTAAAGTTCTGGATTTTTCAATCTTCTGGGTTTACAAGTCCACAAGTAAGTTCCGGATGCATTCTTCACACATACACTGCCCTGAGGCAGCCTAAAGTAGCCGCAGCTGTAGATGTGACAGGCTGCCATGGAAACCAAGTGACCACAGCTGCCTGGAGCAAAGCAGTTTACCAGGATAATGTTTTACACACAAAAGTTCTGGGAGAAGTTCTATGCAGAAGTTCAAAGAGCTGGATGTTTAAGATCTGCGTGAGTGATTTAGACACACAATATGTTCAGGATGTAACAGCAAACATGCAGGATAAACGTGTGTGTAAAAACACCCATTATTACATAATAGTGTGTTCTGCGGTTTTCATTTCTCTTCTTACCATCTCTGGAATTGGCCACTGTGAGAGGCAGGATACTTGACTAGATGGATCACTGGTGTGATCTGGTACAATAGAACAAACCATATGTTCACAGGGACAGATCTATTTTATACAGATTCAGCTATGGTACTTATTACCACTGTGGTACAAGTGCATTCGCTCATTTAATTCTCACAACATTTCTGTAAGATAGGCAGACTGGTTAGAATTCTTATTTCTATTCTACAGATGGGAAACTGATACTGAGAGACTTGCCCAAGTGCACTTCAGGATGGCCAAGCCAGAATCTGAACTTGCATCTTCCAGTTCCAAGTCCTGTGTTCTATAAACTGGTCTACATTGGTCCACTTGATCCTGGTCCCTCACATTACACCCACACCCACACATTTATGTATAAATATGAAATTATGAATTTCAAATGGTAGTGAAGATGAATTTGTATATTGCCTTGTGGGAACAAATGTATGTATTATCTTCACAAATTTTAAATTTCAGCCACATTTTGTTTCAGCCATAATTCTGTATAAAAGTTAAATGCATCGTCTGAAGTTTGAGTCAGTTCTGCACTGTTGCTACGATGGGGCTGCTTCAGACTGAACTTTCTCTTTCACCACCCATGAAAAGGCAGCAGAGATTACACTTTCCTACACAAGTTGTCTCAGCTGGTTCACCATTTGAAACTCCTGGGCTCGAATGATTGCTCTGAGAAGTGATTTCCATTTATTATTTGAAAACACTGCATCACAGTTCAATCAAGTGACATCTCATAACTAGCATTTGGAAGAACCATCTCCAGAGGTTAGCCCAGAAAGCCGTACGACTGCTTATGAAGTGAAGATGACTCAGAAGGAATGTATACAATATGTGCATCTCCACACACACTTCAACTATTTGCTAGCTAACCCACCAGCCAGATGCATCTAGAATGTTTTCCCTTTGGGGAGAAGAGGTCTTCACAGCTGTTTCACTCTACCATTAATAAAAATGCCAGAGCACCACGTGCACACAACAAATCCTGTGTTCCAGCTAGGGCCAGTTTTTGTCTCTTTGTGGTTCTGAGTCACAGCACAAGTACTGCCCTGCCCTATTCTGCAGAGGAGGGGTGTCTGACTGCTTGGCCTGGAATTAAGCAAGCACAGGTGGTACCACCTGCTGCAAAATGAATGATTCTTAGCCTTTTAAGAGTGCCTTAGTGGGAGAAGTCGCAGCAACAGGCAAGACAATAGGCTCCTTGTTGTCCAACTTGACTCCCCCCATTGGCACTTCACAGTACCTTTGCTGGACTGCAGTTGGGGCAGGCAATCCATTGCGCCTCAAAATAGTGGTGACAAGAGATATTCTGAGTCATTATTGTTTTATTTATTGACATCTTTGCCACAAGGTCTGCACAACAAGTTGGTGATAAGGAATTTTCCAGCATCACTGAAAACCAGTGCTGCATCACATGCACCAAAAGCACCTCTTTCTCTTTGTTTTCCTTCTCCCATTAGCTCTCCCAATTTGAGGATGAAACTGCCTATTCCTGTGATAGTGTTTCACCTATATGTATATGCATGGACATAATTATTGTGGGGGATGCGGGGGACACATCACCCACAGAGCTAGGGGTGTGGGGGAGAGCAATAACTCCAACCCCCTCCACTAAATTTACATTTGGGAAGGGAGAAAGGGTGTGTGTGTGTGTGTGTGGGGGGGTCCATTCTCACTTGCAGCGCAGAGCACAGGTGAGTGTGGGACCTCCACCTCACAGCCATGGTCCCTGGTCTCCACTGCCTTCCCTTCTCTGGGAAAAGAGCTCCTCAGCCAGTGGGCCCCCTTCGGCAGGAGCAGAGCTCTGAGCTGCCCTCCTCACTGGAACTTGTCTTGCCTGCTACTCCCTCAGTGCCCCTCTCCAAATTTGGGTGAAGCTTATATCACTGATATGAAGCACTGAGAAAGTCAGCAGGGTTTACTTGAATTCCAGTTGAATCCTATACCCTCAAACGTTGGGGGCTTTGACCAGTGGGTACTTCAGATCGTGTAAGACGGCTACGCATTGCTCTCTGGTGAGAATGGTCATGGAGGCCTGCTCCGAAGAGGTTAGGCAACTCTGAGATCTGGGAGTGCCCTCTTCATAGACCTGCATTTTAGTTTCACCTGTACCTGTAAAGGGCTGCCAGTTGTGTTTCACTGCTAGAACTTCATGAAATGTTTACAGTGGGAGCAGAAGCCATGCAATGTGGATCTATCTAATGTAAATACTCTAGGTGTCCCCCGTCACTAGCATCACAGCACTTGGGTTAAACTCCACTTGGGCTAATCTCCACTCTCCTTAAACTCCACCTGTTAGGACGCATTCATCTCATCAGTTCATCGAGAGTAAGTGGCTAATAATTAACATCATATTATTCCTAGACCTGTAGAGTTCTACTTTAATTTGCTCTGATCAACTCTTGCGTTGCAAAGCAACCAAAATTAACAACAAAGCTATTTTTAGGAATGTTTCTCATTATTTTAATATATTAAACAAACAAGCCAGACCTGATTTTAAGTATTATTTTTTTTGTAACCTCGGGGAAAAACCCTTACACTTATGGCACTGCATAATGTCACTGTCAGGGGTCCAAACGCTTTTAATGGCTGCATATGAAAATGAAGGGGGGAAATCTTTAGCTTAGTGACCACAGCAAATCATATTTTTTTTTACAGCTGTCACGGTTCTTGTTTAAGATACAAACCAGAATCCAAGGGGATTGTATGAGTGTTGCATTGAGATATCTGCTCATAGCAGCACTACGTTGGGAGCAGGGGGGAAAAAAAGAATAACTGAATGGAGGGAAGGCTTGGCAGTAATTGGGGGGCTTGGCAGTAATTGTGTGCAGTCAGCAATATGTCAAGTCAACCAAAGATAATACAGTGAGATTCAAGATTTCTGTGCCACATTTGCTACACACTTTGTATTTGGGATGGAATTAATTAAAGATCTGATCTCCTTGCACTGCCTAGGAACAGGCAGCAAAAAGTCAGCAGTGAATCCTTCCTGGAGTTCATGGACTACATCTGGGTCACATGACAGCTGTTGACAGCAGGGGTGGAGGCGAGGGGTGATGGGCAGGGAAGGAGATGTAGGGTGTAAACAAACAAGACTTTACCCCACTTTCGCTCCCATTCACTCCAGATTCACCTGCTTGTCTGTCAGGTGGCCACCCGATGTTCACTCAGGGGCCACTACCCATGACGTCATCCCAGGGAACTGTTGGGTGCGTGGCTGCCTCTGCCCACATTCAGCACCATACAGTTGTGGCAAGCAGCCTAGGGCATCTGAGGAGCAAGCACAATTCTAATGTGGGGAAGAGAGGGTGGAATGCAGGTGGGCCACAGCAGGAGAGGAATGCCCACCCGTTAGTTGTGGTCCCCCACAGAGCCTGGCGTGGCAGCTGTAGAGATGGGCGTGGCAGCTGCAGGGGGGCGGGCTCCAGGGGCTGGAGCTGCACCAATCTTCCACTTCCACAGGAGTCCACACTTTAAAGCAGTAGTTCTCAAACTGTAAGGAATGTAATGTATCACGGGGTGTGTTAAACTCCTACCTACTCCGTAGCTGAGCAAGAGAGGAGTTTCTGAAAAGTTGGCAGCCACAGTCACTTCAGTAACATGAATTCTGAGAGGTGTAGAGCTACCAGTGGAAGGAAATTCATGTTCCAGAAGTACGCAAACTGGTGCCATTTTGAACATCCTCCTGCTTAGATACTCTGAGAGGGGTAAGGAAGATGTGTTTGTGTGGCAGGGAGCACCACTGAGTACCACAGGCAAGAGGTCTAGAAAGTCCAAGAACTAATGGAGCCAAATCCCCTGGCCCACCTAACTAAATAGCCTTAGAGGGGCCCACTGCCTTCTTAAGAATCATCATCAGAACTGTGACCAAGCAGAGCTCAGGCACAATCTGGATATGGACCACTCCATTAGGAGCTGTTGGATACTTCTCCAAAGCTATCGATAGTGGCCACTGTTGGATGCTGGGCTGACCCAGTGTGGCACTTCCCTATGTTCTTACAGATACAAACTGGCCCTATGAGTAGTTCAGGGGAATTTCAGTATACTTTGGGATGGCCATAAGGTAGGAAGTGTTTATTGTTTCCATATTGTTGCAATAGGGAAAATGCAGTGAAAACGGGCAAATATACAGATGCACACAAGCATGAATACGAAACCTACAAATACAGATACAAATGCTTTACCCTGGTCCCTGTGCACAGCCCTAGTCAGAAGAGTATCATCTGCAAAATATTACACCATTCTCTGAGCTACCCCTGCTATGATTAGCAGAGACTCTGAATGAATTCAATGAACAGAAGTGCTGGTACAAGACAGGTATAAAAGTCAGACCAGATGTGCCTGTGCCATCAGGGGCAAAATGAAGGACAAGAAATTCCAGCTTCTATATTACAGTTTCACCTCCAGATATGTTCTCTTTCATATTCTCCACCCATCCTGTCATTTTTTGAGTTTGTGGTTGAATTCATGTATAGAATGATCACCGAGTGTTTCTGTGGTGCAATACTACGATGAGGATGGATGATGATTCCTCTGGTCTCCTTGCCCATGGTATGTTGGATGTTGGAACCATCCTTAGCCTGCTAAACTAAACTGCCTAACTGAGTCAGACCAATGGTCCATCTTAGCCCAGTATTGTCGCAACCTGACACGGCAGCAGGGGTTTCAAATAGGGTCCAAATCCGGCTCTTTGGCAGAGGCCATCCTGGCGTGCTACCTGAGACCCCTCCAAGCCCCCAGCAGAGGCCTCTCCCAGGCATGCTACCAAAGGTCCTGAAGTGGAGATGCTGGGGATTGAACTTGGGACCTTATAGATGCAAAGCACATGCTCTTACCACTTTTAACTAAGTATCTGTGCCTGGAAAGTCTTAAGTAAAGTTCTGTTTTAAACCTTCAGCTGCATTTGTCCTTACTGATTACAAATCAGTTATTATCCTGCAACAGGTTATGGGCCCAGACCTCTTCAGAACAGCCGAGAACAACTCTAAAGTCTGGAAGTGAGCTGAAAGGAAAAGAGGCCCAAAGGAAACTCCCAGAGGAGGCCTACTAACAGTAAGTGAACAGAAGAACCAGAATCCCAATCTGAGGGGAGGGAAGCAAGCATGGCCAGCAGCTCTGAATTAAAGCTTTCAGTCTGCAAGCTGAATAACACAAACTACCAGTTGTGGAAATTCAAAGTAGAAATGCTCCTATCCAAAGATGATCAGTGGGAGGTGATCACCACAGACAGACCTGCGGCAAACCCTGAGGTGTGGGACAGGAAGAACAGACAGGCAAAGGCAACCATAAGCCTGGTAGTAGAAGATGACCAGTTAATCCACATAAGGGAGGAGGCCACAGCAAAGGGCATGTGGAATGCACAGCAGAAGCTGCATGAAAGGACCAGCTTGAACAGTAAGCTGTTTCTCCAAAGGAAACTGTACCAGATGGGACTTGGTAAAGGGAAGGAGATGCAGGATCACATAAATTCAATGCTGGAAGTGGTAGCACAACTGCGAGGGATTGGTGAAGAGATAAAAGACAACCACGTGGCGGCCTTACTTCTCTGCAGCCTGCCTGAATCATACAGCGCCCTCATAAACGCCCTAGAGACAAGACCTGGGGCAGAACTAACACTGGAATTTGTAAAAGGGAGACTCATGGATGAATTCCAGCGCAGGAAAGAAATCACGCGAGACAATCAGGGACAGAATAAGGAAACTGCCCTGAGAATTGCAGATAACAGATTGCACAAGAAGGAAACAAGGGCATGTTTTCGGTGCAAGAAAGAAGGATACCTAAAGAAAGACTGCTCCATGTGGAAGGCAGAACAACAAAAGCGATCTCCACAAGTGCCTAAACAAAGGGCCAAGGCCACAACCAGTGACACGACCACAGAACAGTGGAGAGGATATTTTAGAGCAACCCAGACCAACTCATCACACAACTGGTGTGTCAACTCTGGAGTCATGAGTCACATAACCAGCGACAAGAGCTTTTTCATGGTACTGGACCCAAGCAACAAAGAATAGCTATTCCTCGCTGATGGAAGCAGCATCACTGCAGAAGGTGTTGGCGAAGGAATTCTAAGTTGCAACAAACCACACGGAGGCACACTAGCAATACCAGTAAAGGATGTGCTATATGTACTTGACTCAGAGGGAGGACTCCTATCTGTTAAACGCCTAACAGAGAAAGGGCTCACCATAAAGTTCCGGGGTAATGAATGCACAATCCAAAAGGGGACAAGGGTCCTAGCCAGACCCTATGTAGATGGACACCTGTATCGCTTGAGTGCAACCAAGGAACAAACTGTTGAAATCAGCACAAGCTCAACTGAGATGCAGGAACAAACCCAATCACCTGCAGATGTTGAAACCAGAAGATCTACCAGGGAAAATAAAGGCAAACCACCCACCCGCCTGTCCTACAAAGCAAGTACCGACAGAGGGTGATTTCAGACGAGACAGGGCGGCATCACCCTTCTGATTCCCCGCCGGAATCAGCCCATCATGTCCAGCAGATGTGCCGGCTGATCCCCGTGGGGAATCGGGGCGGGGCCACGCGGCGCAACAAGCGGCCGCACAGCCCCGCCCCCCCATGCTCCCCCGCTGCCCGCCCTCTGGGGAGACGGGCGGGCGCTGCGGCCAGTGCAGCTGCAGCGCCCGCCTGAATTGACTACAGCTCGGAATCCCTCCCCGTCCAGACGAGACGGGCCCCTTCATCGTGGCGGGGAATCGCAGTCACCCTGCCGGTTCAGCCGATCGCGTGGTGAATGTGATTCCCCGCCGCGATTGATGGTGGTCAACATCTGGGGGGGAACTTCCAGTTCCCCAACAGACGTTACGGGTCCATTCCCTACTGCAGGGTATTGACTGTGGTTGAGCGTGATCTCGTAATGTCTGAAAATACCCAGACTGTCTGAGCCATCGACATGGGAAGATGTCTTACAAATGTCAGAAGGGGAACACAACAAATGGGTAAAGGCAGGAAAAGAAGAAATAAAGTCCATGCATGAAAATCAAACCTGGACACTGTGTACACTACCAATGGGCAGAAAGACCATAGGATGTAAGTGGACATTTAAAATCAAATACATATGCCGAAGGCAAGGCAGAACGATACAAGGCCCGACTAGTCACTAAAGGATACTCACAGAAATATGGCGAAGATTATGATGAAACGTTTGCCCCAGTAGTCAAGTACACCACAATCAGGACACTACTGAGCATAGCAGCAGGGAAAGGATTGCAGGTTAAACATCTGGATGTGAAGACAGCATTCCTACATGGAGAACTAAAAGAAGACATCTACATGCAACAGCCACCAGGATTCAAACACACCGAAAGACCAGACCTTGTATACAAGTTGAAAAAAAGCATATATGGACTCAAACAAGCGGGCAGAGCATGGAATACAAAAATAAACACAGTGCTCACAAAGGAAAATTTCATCAGAAGTAAAGTGGATCCATGCTTATATTCAAAGAAACAGGATGACAGATGGTTTTTCATATTGATTTACATTGATGACATATTGATATGCTATGAGCAAAAAGGGGATAACCGCGGAATAATGAAAACTCTGAATCAAAACTTTGAGACAAAAGACCTAGGAAACATAACACATTACCTAGGCATACAAGTAGAAAGAGATGATAATGGAAGTTATCTCCTCAACCAAAGGCATAAAATAGAAGAATTGTTAGAAAGCTTCGGAATGAAAGATGACAAGGCAGTAAGCACTCCCATGGAAACTAACTACCTTAAGGAGACTGAAGAACAAAGCATGCAACTGCCAGACAAGCGACAATACAGAAGCGCAACTGGGAAACTATTGTACATCACCACCATCACTAGACCAGACATTGCAGCAGCAATAGGAATCCTATGCAGGAAAGTATCAGCACCTAGTCAGAAAGACTGGAATTCGGTAAAGAGGGTCATGCGCTACCTGAAGGGAACCACACACCTTAAACTGCAGCTACCTGCAACTTCTGGATGTAAGCTGACAGGATACGTAGATGCAGATTGGGCCGGGAACAGCTCTGACAGAAACTCCACCAGTGGTTGGCTATTTCTGCTAGGAGGGAGACCCATCAGCTGGTCTAGCAAGAAACAGACTACAGTAGCACCCTCCTCAACAGAAGCCGGGTATGTTGCAGCCGCACATGCTAGTCAAGAGGTAATTTGGCTACGACAATTGCACACAGACTTGGGAAAAGAACTGAACAGCCCTTTACAAATTTTGGAAGACAACCAAGGCTGTATTGTACTCGCACAAACGGAAAGAGTAAACCCGAAGACCAAACATATAGACGTGAAATATCATTTCCTAAGAGAATCGCAAGAACAAGGACTTATAGACATGCAATATTGTCCTACAGAAGACATGGTAGCAGATGCCCTCACAAAACCTTTAGCAGGAGAGTGCCACCGAAAGCTACTAAGTAAAATGGGTTTAGACTTCTGTCAGTTGAGAAGGGGTGTTGGTATATATGCAACATCCATAAGCCTGCTGTATTAAGAACAGTAATTGACTATAGAGCTACCAGATGGCGCTGCTAAGTTTATGTGTACATGGAAGGGAGATGGGGTATTGTAGTTGAATTCCTTTGTGTAACTACTCCTTCTTCCCTTCTCTCAGATTGTCTCAGTCTCCATTTTGACTTCTTACTAGCTAGATGTAACTAAGGATCTGTGCCTGGAAAGTCTTAAGTAAAGTTCTGTTTTAAACCTTCAACTGCATTTGTCCTTACTGATTGCAAATCAGTTATTACTCTGCAACACTATCTACCTCACAGGGATGGTGCAAATCTAATGGAAGTATTTAAAAAATGCTATACATGACCTTAGTCTGATCAAAAGATGTAGTAGAAATGGTCCAAGAAATATGCGTTTCTATTTCATAAAGGTATTTGCAAAGGATCACCTTCTCAAGGTGTATGGATGATGGAAATAATATTACAGCAATAGTGAAATCTGACTGCACTGTCTTCTCAGACACAAGAAGAGACAAAGATCCATCCAATTCCTTTTGGCAGGACTTCACATTGCATTTCTGTTCTTATGTAAAGACCCTCTCAAATTATCCAGCTTAATTAAAATGCACTTACGCCAAAAGAAAGCTTATGCTGAGTAAAAAGCATTTATAAAAGTATGAAGCACAGATAACCAAGATAAGTTTGATTGACTCAGGTTTGAGAAGGGCTCAAAGCAAAACCTCACTCTGAACATGGGACCTTTGTGAAAGTTGGAATCTGAACCAGGATGCTCAGACCCTCTTCCAGTTCTGATCTCTGGCTGGGGCCACTTTGACAATTAGTACAAGGTCCATGGGCCAGACAGTTGGACAAAGGAATGTAAGGGGTGCGCTGTGCTCAGGATGGGAGAAGGGATGGATGGCAGGGTCTGGATCATGGATCTGAGCCATGAAACCATCCCCTGTCCTGACTGCATGCCCTCAACTCTGTGCCTTTCCCCTGAGCTCACTTTTTCAGTTCTCGAGGACAGAGACTGGATTCATGGACAAGATCTAGAATTTGGAAAGAAGCCAAATGAAACAATGACAACACACACACACAAAACAGCCATGGGGCAGATTTGGCCTTCAGGGTAGGGTTTCCCCACTCCCACTTTAGAACTCTGGAAACAGAAGCTTCTGTCTAGAAGAACCAAAAGTCCTAAGCAAGATTGATCATCCAATTTATGACCTGTTTGTGCACACCCCAAAGCAACCAAAGTCGATCACTATCAAAGACAGGAATCAGATGCGTGGCTGGTTTGGACCACTGGTCTGATCTAGTATGGCAGTTCTTCATTCTTCTTAAGATTTTCAGCTCATCATAATTTTATTTATTTATTTATTTATTTATGTTTCAATTTAACACCCCACCCCTCCTGCCATCAGGCAGCCCGGGGCGGCTTACAATATAAAAACACAAATAAAATTAAATATAAAACATTTTTCAAAACTGCAAAAAGGAGGGTGACATTTCATATCACCCCACCCCTCCCCCCTTTCACTCCTCTCCCCCACTAAACGCCTGGCAGAACAGCCAGGTCTTACAACTTTTCTGAAAAGAGGGGAGGTCCGGGGCCAGTCGCACACCCACCGGAAGGGAGTTCCACAGCCGTGGCATGGCCACTGAGAATGCTCTCGCCTGCGTGGCCCCCCAGAAAACTCAGGGGACCTCAAGCAGGGCACCCCCGGATGACCGCAGGGGTCGATCCAGCACCCGGGGGATGAGGCGGTCCCGCAGGCAGGCAGGGCCTAGACCGTTTAGGACTTTATAGGTTCAATTAACCACACTTTCGGAGATGGTGCCAGCACCATCCTTGAAAGCGTGGTCAATTTGCTCACCGCCGGTGGTTCACCATGGTGAGCATCTGGCAGCGAGCAAACACATGTTGTGTGACCATCCGCCACCACAGAGGATTGTCCCAAAATTCAGGGAATGTAGGGAAATTCCAAGCATGTGGATTTTCATATCTTTTGATTCTAACATAATTGTCATAGTATATACTAGGGGTGGGACTACCGGATCATCCGGTATCCGATACTGCCGGTATTTTGGTGTACCGGCAGTATCAGTTTATTCCGGTATTATTGGGTCCGGTACCGGATCCCCCGTGCCGTTTTTTTTTACATTGTGGCCATTCAAATGAATGGCCGCAATGTAAAAAAAACACACAAAAACCCCCAAACACTTTCCCTCCCCGAGTCCAGGCTGCGCAGGTGGAAGGGGGGACACCCTCCACCCACCCTGCCCAGCCTGGATTTTTAAAAAAATTAAAAATTTCCCCTAAGTCCCTAGTGTGGACTCTGGGCCGCCGCCGGCGACCCAGAGCCAGCACCAGCAGCAAGTAAGTACAGGTACTGTACTGATCCCTGGGGAGGGGTGTGTGTTAAACCAACCACCCCCACCCCAGGGATCAGTACAGTACCGGTACCATAGGTATCTATTACCTGCTCCTGATGCGGGCTCTGGGTCGCCAGTGGCGGCCCGGAACCCGCATTAGGGGATTTAGGGGAATTTAAAAAAAAATAAAAATCCAGGCTGGGCAGGGTGGGTGGAGGGGTGTCCCCCCTTCCACCCGCACAGTCTGGGAGAGGAAGGGGGGAGGTTTTTGTTTTTTTCCATTGATTTCAATGGGGACAGTTCCCCATTGAAATCAATGTAAAAGATCCGGTACCGGTAAACCGGTATTAATATGGTAANCCGTTGTGAACATCTGGCGGTGAGCAAACTCACGTTACGCAACCATCCACCACCACAGAGGATTGTCTGTGGTTGACCGTGATCGCGTAACGTCTGAAAACACCCATAGAGTTTCCCAAAATTCAGGGAATGTAGGGAAATTCCATGCATGTGGATTTTCATATCTTTTGCTTCTAACATAATTGTCATAGAATATACACCAAATCGGACTTTTGTTATAAATCTGCTTATAGTATATCGGAACTACTTGGGGAGCTAGATGTCTTAACAAATCAGAGCATTGCCTTTACTAGGGGTGGGACTACCGGATCATTCGGTATATGATACTGCCGGTATTTTGGTGTACCGGCAGTATCGGATTATTCCGGTATTATTGGGTCTGGTACCGAATCCCCCCGTGCCAGATTTTTTTACATTGCGGCCATTCAAATGAATGGCCGCAATGTAAAAAAAACAACACAAAACCCCCCAAACACTTTCCCTCTCTGAGTCCAGGCTGCACGGGTGGAAGGGGCGACACCACCCACCCACCCTGCCCAGCCTGGATTTTAAAAAAAATAAAAATTTCCCCTAAGTCCCTAGTGCGGGCTCCGGGCTGCCGGCGGCGACCCAGAACCAGCACCAGCAGCAGGTAAGTACCGGTACTGTACTGATCCCTGGGGTGGGGGTGGTTTAACACATCCCCCTCCCCAGGGATCACCCTACCTCCCCACCCAGGGATCGCCTACCTTGAGCTCCGGGCGGCGGCGGCAGTGGTCCGGCAGCTTCAGCGCTGGCTGTGGCTGCCAGCTTCAGCATGCTACTAGGCCTTCTGGGGAACTTCTGGGTCTCCGGCAGCGGCCCGGAGCCCGCACTAGGGGACTTAGGGGAAATTTTAATTTTTAAAAAAATCCAGGCTGGGCAAGGTGGGTGGGGGGTGTCCCCCCTTCCACCCGCACAGTCTGGGAGGGGGAGGGGTCAGGTTTTTTGTTTTTTCCATTGATTTCAATGGGGACAGTTCACCATTGAAATCAATGTAAAAGATCCGGTACCGGTAAACCGGTATTAATCCGGTAAGCAGTTTTTTTAAAATCCGGGAGCCGGTAAAATCGGTACCCGGTATTTGCCCTGATGTCCCACCCCTAGACTTTACACCCCTGAAGGCATGGATTTAAATTTTGATTTAAATCGGTTGTGTACTGACTTAGCAGAAAGAAAATTTAATCATACTTAAATTGATAAACACAATGTAAGCATTTTGTTGACTGTAAAGCTCCAGCCTGTTGTTAGCATCTAATATTGCTCTCCTATAATGTTTCCAGCCTCTACTGAAGATTTTTTTTTCAACACAATAAGGTGGTGTCAGTGTGCAAGAAGGAGCTTTGCTCATGTAAAGAATGCATAAACAGTGCATTTGTGAAATTTGTGTCCCCCCCATATGGAGAGTTTTCAAACCATTGCGCTATCCAGGGTTGAGAGCCTTACTGCAGAACAAACTGGCAGATTATGTGTGGGAAGAGGGATGATATGCTAGATGCAGAGCACTTTCAATCTCTTCACTTGCTCCTTCAGTTTTCAAGCCTTTAGCATCATGATTGTCTCTTCTGGTGAGTTCTGCTTTATTTACCTCGAGGCTAGACTACTGCATACCTTCATCACCTCGAGGCTAAACTACTGCAATGCGCTCTATGTGGGGCTTCCCATGTTTCTGGTTTGGAGGCTGCAGCTGGTGCAGAATGCGGCGGCCCATCTCCTGACGGGGACGGGGCGGCCTGTTGGCCTTTTGACGTGTATGCAAGACTTGGCTGTTCGCCCAGACCTTCGGAGGGGAGGGTGGGAGGGTGGGGTGGGGTTGGGTTTGTTTTTTTAGTGATGTTTTAAACTGTTGGGGTTTGGGTTATTGTTGTTGATTTTATTATTATTATTGGGTTTTATAATATTGTACGCCGCCCCGAGATGCTGTAGGCATGAGGGGGTGGCTAACAAATTGAATGAAATAAATAAATAAAAATAAATAAATAATATTAGCTAAGGCAATAAGTGGAGAGTCACTTCTGTGATCAACAGCAGAATGTGCCATGATAGGCAGGCCTGACCACTTTTCCAGATGTATTAGGATATGGGACCGCTGGATTCATCCTATGTGCACACTGTGCGACCACACCTGGCTCCATGTTGTAATAACATGAGGGAGAGAAGCACTAGTGTAAAATATGGGCCCATGTGGCTTTGAATGTGGGGATCCCTGGACTATGGAGGGAAATTGAGAGGGGGTCCATGATACCACTTTGCATGGGCCCCTGGTTTCCCAGCACTGTTATGGGTCAACAGTGACTTGAACACAGACCTAGCATCATTTGGTGGAAAATACTACATGTCACATTCTTGAGCATCTCTGCTCAGAAGAACTTATGCGCAAATCTATAAAAACATTTGTGTGGCATGCAAAAATGTAAAGAATCTCGAAGCTGTAGCTTTTCTTAAATAAGGTGCTTTTGCACACACATTCTTCCTTTCTGTTTCACTATTTCTAAGGTGGTTGATTTATTTCAGATTTTACTTAATAGGCAAATGGAACTTATTAAACCAGCTTTTTCAGAGTTGTATTTTACATTGCAACTCGATAACGACACACCTGTAAACACTCTCTATAACTAGCGCCTTTAGGCTCTGAGGAACTGCGTCTTCCACGATCTGCACAGGAGAAACTCCAGGTAGCAGCATCATAGGTGCTTAACCCAAATTTTTCTTACACACATTTCCCCCTTTTCTTAATCTCTCATGACATGATGCTGAAAGTTACTACTTAATTGTATAAGGAAAACCATCTGTCAGTTATTTACCTGGTTAAACAGGACACAGTGTACCCAAACATCACCACCACAACCCAAGGCAACAGCAAAGCACAAGTCTGCCTAAAAAGTTGAGGATTCAGATGTCAATCTTGGTAATCTGTAAAATCTGTTTTCCTGCAAACAAACAAGGAGATCTTTGCAGCAAGCAAGTGAACTAATGAAGTTTTCTTTTCTATTGGGGGATTAATTCCCAGTGTAAGTCAATGGGATGTTTCTGCTACAAAAGGGGCCCTAGGGCTGAAACGGGGACTTAATTCAGTTCCCTCAGGCAATACCCACATTTTCAGGTACCCAACGGCTTACCCGGGTACTGATTGGGTACCTGGATATCTGAAAAATCAGTAATTTTTACTAATTATCATTACTGATTTAAAAACATTTTTTTTTTATTACTGATTGGTATAAAATTGGGACAGGAAAAAAAAATCAGGACTAAAAGTTGATTTTCCGGGATGGAAAACTGATAAATAGGTATTGAAAATCAGTAAATTGTCAAAAAATGGTTACCGGAAGTCAACATTCTGGAACATTGGATTTCCGAATTAGGTTGCAATTGGGTACTAATGGTACCCGATGTTGTTGGTTCAATTCGGGTGACAGAAATCTGATGGGTATACCCATTTTGTGGGTATTCACTTTCAGCTCTAGTCATATCTCCTCTGCAAGTGCACCTATTCTTCTGAAAATGTTGTGTCCCTACTTATCTTTAGATCTTCTGCCCTTCAGCTAAATTTGGTTAAAATTAGTTTATGCGATGAAAGGTTATTAAGGGGTGGGGGGGCATACTTCGCTCACACAATGTAATTGTATAAATCTCCTTTCCATCAGACCCAGGCTAAAAGCAAAGCTCCATCCAAATACCACTTAGGAGATCCAAGTCTCATCCTTCAATAGACATCAAATCTAATTTGAGAGCTTATGGAAAATGATATTTTTAACAACTGTATAACAGGCACATACATGCATTAAAAAAACATTAATCTCTTAACCCAGTAGTTTCCAGCCAGTATGCCTGGGTGCCCCGGTGTGCTTCAACAGGTTGTTAGGTGTGTCCTGTAAATCTAAGTAATCAGAGCTGCTCAGTTAACCATGGCCCTTTAAGGCTACATCACACCTGTTGTGGATAATTAAAATAAAGCATCTTTAATATTTTAGGTGCAATGGACAATTCAGTAGCCCAATTAACACACACTTAGCCCCTTTTCACACAAGACACCCCACCCATCTCCATGAAGTTTTGCTGCGTGGACATGGGTGGAGGCGCCTGTGTGAATGCCATGGGGGATGGGTGGAGGTGCGTTTGTGCTCCTGCGCTACACCCACCTCCATCCATCACCCACACACGGAGCAATGGGATCCAATGCCCAATGCTCCATGGATGGAGATGTGCACACCCACCTCCCCCCACCGTGGCCACACATCCATCCCCCTCCCCCCGCGGTCCATTTAAAAATGGCCATACATGCAAGAAGGGTTTTCAGTGTTTTGTTCAGTTTAAGTTGTCGGCTATGTGGTATTCATTGACAGGTAAGCATGACCTGTGTTCACTGTGTTTTCCCCCACTGGAAGCAATGGGAAAATGCAGTGAACATGAGTCCCTGCAGGTAAGCGCTGGTGTGCCCTGAAAGCATTGCAGAATCACAAACGTGTCTGAGTCCCCCCAAAGTGTGGAAACCTCTGTCTTCACCTACCCCTTGTGGTGCTACATAAAGTACCCCTCAAAGTGCTTCCCTCATGAGGCTGTGCAAGTTGCAAATACTATTACCCCAATTTCCTTCACATGCCATTTTCTAATGTTCCCTATGCTGGCCTTGCTCTGTTCACCTTGGAATCAGTGAGTTTCAGCACTAACTTTAATGGGGTGAAAAGTTTGTTAAAACTAAGTAAGCTTAATTTTTTTAACATAAAGTTTAAAAGGGCATAAAATGTAAACAGAATTTTTTTTAATGGAATTTCAGCAGTGGGAGTTTCTGGGAACATGGAATCACACTCTGTAATTTATACCACATATTGTGTGTTAATAGACATGCCGCTGGCCCAGTTTGGCCCGCTATGTCCTGCCTGGGCCAGCGACTCACCAACACATCTGTTTCTGGGCCATCAGATGTGGGCCCAATGCAGACTACAGTGGGGTAGGCAGCTGGCCTGGAAACATAGGCTTGGAATGAACTGGGCCCACAGTCTGGGCCCAAGGGCCACCCAGGTGGGCCATAGCAAGCCAAACTCAGCGGGCACGTCTACTTTTCTGCCAACCTGGCCCCAGCGTCAGGGGTTGCCATAGCTTCCCATTGTGGCATTGGGGGGTGGGGGGGCATGCCAGCTGCACATCTATAAACACCCACTGAGTTTGGGCAAAATGAAGTGACTTATAGAAAGAAGTCAGTTACTGCAAACATCTAGACAGGTTCATTTAGATATGGCAGTGGTGAATTTTGTTTTGATTTCAACATTGGCAAGCACAATGGATTTGGAGTCCCAATTCCACAATACTTCAATGACTGGTTTCAGATTCGAACTCCTTACTACATTATAAATGATCTGATTTGCCAGTTTGACAACCTTCCTCTTTAAAACCAACATGTCAGTGTGCACAATAAATTTGAAAGGTGACAGCAAAATCCGTGTATTAGTTGCAAGCAGCCAGCATTCTCATGGAGCAGTGGTTCTCAAACTGGAGGTGAACCCCTCAGGGAAGGGGGCAGCAAGGAAGGTGTATTCAGGAGGTTACAAGAAGAAGCACAGCTGCCAAGCCCCTAACTTCATTCTGAGCTTGCAATTTCTGGTTGTGTGTGAGTCCAGAGGGCTTCAAGTAGCACAGCAAGAGGAAGTGTGTAGTGCCAGGGAGTCAGACTTAAGAACCACTGCGAGAGACTTGTGTTTGTATTGGGGTAGTGCCTACAGGCCCAAAGTCAGGAACAGAGTCCTATGTGCTAGTCACAGTGGGTGGGGGAACAGATGGGGACTTTAGCCCAGGGTCCAAATCCAGCCCATGGCATTTTTTTTTTATTTGCCTCCTTTCCAGTTACTGACTCTTGTCTATGGAACCAGCCCCCACCCTCAAGCACTGAAAGCATAGGTGACTGGTAACTGTTGCTAGTGGGGGGCACAGGAGTGGGAGCTTGGCTGGGGTTCTATAGGGCTTCCAAAAATCTGGGGCGGCACATGCCCCCTGTACCTTCCCACAAGGGTGAGCTCAGGAGAGGTTAGTAAGAAGGCGGGCATGCAGTGAACGACAGTGATGGATCCATGATCTGGACCCTCCTCTTTCTGCCCCAGTCTGAACACACCCTTTAATTGCCCTGGCACCTAGCTCCTCTCTGCCCAGAAAGCTTCTACTAATTTTCAAAGTGGCCCACAGGAGGGAAAACATTCCCCATCCCTGTGCTAGTCACTAGACACTACAAAACCATAGTAAAAATATAATAACTCCACAAAGAGTTTACAGTTAGATAATTCTAGCTTTCTGACAGCTACTAGAATAATTAGGGATGTGCTCTGCTGTCCAGATTTTCCTTGTGAGGGCATTCCACCTCTTCAGGAATTAAAAAAAGGAAAGAGCAAGAAAAAACATAAGAGGTAGAATTTTAAAAAAAAATTCAGCTCCTGTTGAGGTTAATAGCAAAACTATCTTTGCCTACAGTGGAGATTGAGATAACTCTGGAGCTGATATGAACTGAATTCAAAGGCCCCTTTAAAAGAAGATACACCCACTGATGCCCACCCAGTGGATATGGGTGGGTGCGTCTCGTGTGAAAGTGGTGGGTGGATGTGCGTGCGCTCTCCCCCGAAACACGCACCTCCACCCATCGATCCCGTACAGAGCAGCCAGCCAAAACGCAGGTTGCTCCATGCAGGGTCATGGGTGGGGGATGGGTGTGCACCCATCTGCACCTGCCCTCCCGGCACTGCCCCCACAGTGGCGTGACCATGGACCATTTGAACTCCAGCGGTGGCCTGTTTAAAAAAGGCCAAAATTTTGTTAATTAAACTTCAAATTTGATCTGTGATACATCAAAGACGTTTCACTTCATGGTATGAGACACTTGCTGTGACTTCCCCCAAATTTTCATCAGAATAGGACAAAGTAGAAGGTAAGCTAAAAATGGCTATGCTAGAGTTACCTCAGGGAAGACTGTATGCGTCAACAAATCCACATAAAGGAACCAAATGGTGGCTGAGTAATTGCAGGAACAGCAAGAGGTTGAACTATCTTTCTACTGGCCAAAGAGTTGAGACAAGGACAGCTAAGGTTTTCATAGGTGGAGCCTCGGGTGTTTGGAATAGTTATGTTCTTCTGGTTTTCATGGTTATCATGTTTCTATATGAAACTCCTGAAGATGATGACAAGGATATAATTAAGAATAAGGGTGGTTTTGAGTATCACAATTAAAAATTGTAAGGCCCGTGGACAGCACTGCATGGTAAAATTCACCCCAGATTTATTTGGGCTGTATAAACTGACTTCTACCAGGTGATGTATCTGTGGTGATGCATGGGAATGGTAGAAGTGCAGAAGTGGCAGAAGCAAGCCGTCATAAAACTTGTGATGAACTGCTACATGGTGCTTTTGACAGATTTTTCTGTGGCTTTAACTCTTAAAAATCACGACGTGGGAAAGTACCGTAAGACATATTTTAATTTCCCATGTACTTCTTCAATGTGATTTCTTTCCCTGCTAATTTTGAAGACACTGGGCATGCCTCCCTCATTTACATTTTGGGAGATGCAGAATGTGATACAGGCATTTTGTTGGTTCAGCGGGAAAGGCCTAGAGACAGACTTCAACCATCCCAAAATTCAGGGGGTGTTCAGATTAGGGAGTTTGGTTTTAGCCTATTATGTAGAGTAATTTGTGACACTCAGGGGTATTTGAATCGGGGCTTTGCTGCAGCCCTCCTCCCTGCAGAGTTTATAGTTATGAGTAATAAAGAAACTAATAACAGGTTCTCTATCTGAACATATTATTCATATTTTGAACAGCACTCCAAATGAATATTAGCATCAAAAAGAGTGTTCACACGTTCAACAACAGCCCATGTTTTCCTATTTTTTCCTGCCATTTTTGTTCAGATATTTGGTTAAGCAACCCACCATACAACTGAAAAATAATGACCAGAAAAAAATGGGAGAAAACAAAACAAAAAAAATGACCCCCAAACCTGAAGTGACTGTTCAAATGAAATGGGCACAAATATTTGTTCCAGCTCTTGTTATAATGGTCCTTTTATAATACCATGGGATACATTTGTACCTGTAACGATAACAACTTTGAGGCACAGACGGCAACTGTCAAGAGCACACATGCTGCAAATGCCATCAAATGCAACACAGTCATTTCAAAAACATTTTTAAAATGTTATCTCCACAGATCCACAGACATTTGTCAAAAGCAGATGGCATCTGGGGAGCCTGAAAAGCCGGGAGCAGCCATTAGGTATGTCTAAAATATGCATCATCTGTTTAGTGCCATATCCCCTTACCATGCTGCCTCTTCTCAGCGGCCAGTCCCAGGAGCTTTGCAAAAAGCCAGATCAGAGAGAAAGAGGAGACACATCTGCAACCTGCTGATTAGCGAGTCATCAACAGATTAACTTGTACAAAGAGAACAGGGCACGGGGCTAAGATCACATGAGTGCATATATGGTAATGAAAGCACAAGTGACACAGAGATGAGAAAGGCCATATGACTTTGGAAAAAAGCACCTTTTAAAACAAATAAAAAGGTTGGGATCAGTGGGCGATTCACTCCAGAAGATTTGACACTGATGTGAAATCAATGGGCTCGGCATGGCCATGCTGTCGCCTTTCCCTCTGGGCACAGATATCTCTAAGCCAGAGGAGCTGGTGGGCAATGTGGTATCTGCAGGCATGTTATTTTCTTTGGGCTAAAAATACTTTGCAAACTTTGGTTTTATTTTCCATGCTGAACAGCTGAACCCTCTGTCCTGAGGGAATGTGTGTTATCCCACTGTGAAAACATCTGAACAGGTGGAGAAGGGCAAGGGGTGGGGGAGGAGGGTGTTAGAGAGACGCTTGAAAATTCCTGCTTCTTTCAGGAAACACAAAACAAAAGCAACGGCTTTGCCTGCTGTTCTAATGTCAGGTTTGTTTGGGGTTTTTTTTTAAAAAAAATATATATATATGAAATCCCACTCCCCTGCACTTGTTTAAACTGAAAAATCCTATGTCATCTTAGGGGAGGAGAGAAGAGAAAATAATATAAATGAGGAGGTTTATGAAGAGAATAGTGCTGAGAAATTCTGCTCCTATTGCAACCTTAGGACCGTAATGTAATTCTTCTGTCAATATAATTTTAAAGAGACCAGTGATTCCCAAGCTTCCTGCCTGTGTGACCTCCCTTTGAGACTTAACTATAATTCCAACACCCCAAACAGCAAAGACATGCAAAGTAGATCTAAGAGCAATTGGGACCATGGTCCCAACTGCAGATGGTGATGTGACCTCACTTGAGGTCCTGATTCCCAGTTTGGGAACCTCTGCAAGAGGGAAGCTCTGTGTAGCTTGCATGCACTTACCAACCAAAGTTAGTTTAATAAAAGATATCATCTTACCTATTCTTCTCTTGTCAATTAGCCAAGATAGGTGCCAGGCTAATGAGCCTTACGGTCACCTACCGATCTGCCGATCCACCCACCTACACTGCATTCCCTGGACCAAGGAAGAGACCAAGGCCTTTATCATTCTGTGGGGAGAGCAAAAGGTCCAATATGCCCTGGTGAAGTGCTACAGGAATGAGGAGGTGTTCCAGGAGATCTTGGTCCAAATGGCATGACAGAGCTACATGCAGAACATGAATCAGTACTGGCAGTGGGTCAAGGACTAGAGGCAAGGATACAAAGAGATTCGGGACAACAACTTTGCCTCTGGCAAATATCGCCCTATTATAAGCTTCTTGACTGGTTCCTCTGTATGGATGGAGCCATTGTTGCATCCTGCCTGTATTTTATTTATTTATTTATTTATTTATTTGTTTGCATTTATACCCCGCCCCTCCTGAAACAGCTTGGGGCGGCTAACAATATCAAAAATAAAAACACAATTATAAAACATTTTTAAAACACTCATAAAATCAACAATTAAAGCACGGCTAGGGAGCATAAAAAGTAATACAATAAATAAATAAGGGTGGAGGAGATAAAAGTTCACAAAAGATCAAGTTCACAACAGGTGGCTCTCACAGACATCCACCACATCAGCTGGCGTCACTTCCTGAAACTCCCCCCACAAGGATGGACCAGACGGGGCCTCCATCACCTCACGCTCTCCAGCTACTGCTCCTAATCCAGCGTCAAAGTCGCTCTGAATCCGAGCGATCTTGTCTGCGAAGTAGGTGACAAACTCCTCACAGCGGGCCTGGGACAAGTCCCCGTCCAGGCGGAGGGAGGCCGGACTGACCAGCCCCTGCACCACCCAAAACAGCTCCGCCGGGCGTGACTTCGCAGACGCTATGAGGACAGCAAGGAACTCCTTCGTTGCTGTCCTCACAGCCTCAACATAGGACCGCAAATGGGCACTATGGAGAAGTCGGTTGGAGTCAGATCGAGTCCGACGCCAGCATCGCTCCAGCCTCCTGCCTACTCGTTTCATACACTGCAGCCCCTCAGTAAGCCAAGGGTCCCTGTGGTGACGAGACAGAGGCAGAGGATGTCTCGGAGCCACCCTGTCAATGGCCTCCTCCAGCAAGCTGTTCCAATGCCGGACCAGCTCATCAACAGAGTGACCATCCAGGTCCAAGGTTAACTCCCTCAGGACCTCTTGGAACCGCTGAGGTTCCATCAGCCTCTGAGGGCAGGCCATCGTAACTGGCCCATTCCCCTTCTGGAGGGGGTGCGCTGAGAGACTGGCCTGAGGGAGGTAATGGTCCATCCATGACAAGGGCACAGCCCTAACCTCCCCCACTACCGAAGCCCCTGCCTCAAGGCCTGAACTGAAGATCAGGTTGAGGGTATGCCCCCCCACGTGGGTCAGGCAGGTGACCTCCTGGGACAAATCCATGGTTGCCATAGCAACCATGAATTCTCGCTCCACTCCTACAAGGCCGGCATCAGCGTGGATGTTGAAGTCCCCAAGACCAAAGTCCTGGAGAAGCCCAACGCCACCTCCGAGGCCAGCTCTGCTAGAGCGGTAAGGGATGCTGCTGGACAGGAAGGGGCCCGGTATACCAGCAGCACCCCTAGCTTGCCCCCAGCCAAATCAAACACCACATGGAGGGCCTCAATACCTGCAATCTCCTGAACTGAATATCTCCTAACAGGCCAGTCCTCTCTAAAAATAATCGCTACACCACCTCCCCCGCCACCTGTGCGGGGCTGGTGCTGCACGGCATACCCGGCCGGAACAAGATCGGCCAAAGTTGGTCCAGCCATCTCGTCCAGCCAGGTCTCCGTAATACATGCGAGGTCCACAGCCCCATCCGAGATTACATCCCGGACAATTGGGGCCTTGTTGATGATGGACCTCGCATTTAGCAACAACAGTCCCCCACGCGTGGACCTTGGACCTGGCTCCTCCCTCCACCCCAGCGGGGGGATGGCAAGCCGCACCTCCTGCAGGTACCTAGGTCCCCTAGGAGCGCGAGCCATCCAACCCCATGGACCACATTGTCCACGCCCAAGAATCACTCCTATAGCCGCGCCTCCCCCTCCGTCCACCAAATCCTGGCCCCCCAAACCTGGCTGCTGGCCCTGTGGCCTCGCACCCCTCCACCCCACCAAAATCACCCCCCAGTCTCCCCGGCCATCCTGTTGGATGACTACAGCTTTGCCAAGGGCTAGAAGCAGGTGGATATGGCTCCCCCACTCCCACAGTAACTGCTTCCACTCTGCCCATGAAAGCTGCAATTGCTTTCTTGAGAAGCTGCGACATCCTTCCGTGCCCTTCCCTGCCCCAGAGTCAGTATGGGTCAATATAGATACAGACACCATGTCTCTTATGGTGTATCCCCTCAAGTGCTAGATCCAGCCCTTGTCTGAGGAGCCACCAGTAAATTAATGCACCAGGGGAAGGGGGAGTGTTTGCATTTAACACATCTGCATGATAAAGGCTTCCATTTATTGTTATCTAAATATGTGGTTTTAAAAATTGTTTACTGTTGAGAGGTGGCCAGGAGAGTGCAGAGAAGCAGCAATAAAACTGCTTGGAAACAGCTCCACTGGATGGGAACAGCAGATGTGGATAGCAAGGCATCATCATAGAGGGCATGTGGGCTGGCGGGGATGGGGGAAAGGCACTATGACGAGAGGGCTGGTTGGGAGGTGGAATCCAAAGTGGCGACTGGGAAGAAATGGGGTGAATGGCGGTGGTTGATTTGTGTATGTTCCTCACTCCTCTACAGTAATCATAGGAGGAGAACTACGTGGTGCTGGGATCCTGCCGCAGCAACTGCCGCAACAGCTGCATAGGCCAGGAACCCGGAGAAGATAATGATCTGTCCATGACAAAGGCACTGTTGATACCTCCCCCACCAATGGATCCCCTGCCTCAAGGCCTGTGCAAAATATCATGTCCAGGGTATGTCCTCCAACATGTGTGGGGTCCACTACTCTCTGCTCCACCCCTCCAAGACTGACGTCGGCATGGATATTGAAGTCCCCCAGAACTATCATCCTGGGGGACCGCAAGATCACCTCCAACACCAGCTCGGTCAGTGCACGCAGGGAGGCTGCTGTACAGGTGGGTGCATGGTATATCAGCAGTATCCCCACTCTGTCTCCAGCCAAATCCAACCCCAGATGGAGACCCTCTATACCCATGATAGATCACACAGGGAATCTCCTCACAGACCAGGTATCCTTAAAAATAATGGCAGTTGATGTGCTGGCACAAGGCGTCCTCTGGCTATGTGCTGCTCAGCTTTATTAAGCTGGTCCTGTGTTTCAGTGGTTGCAGTTCATGTGTTCTTGAACTCTGCAGACCCCGTGCCAAATGTTTTCAGTAGCTTAAACACCTGGGTGGCTGCCTAGCTAGAGTTGGTTGTGCGACGCATGTGAGCAGCTATTGGCCACATGTCTTTACAGGGCCAGCTGTGCACCAAGCATGAGCCAGTATTGGCTGCTATTGGTTACAGGCTGGCTATTGATTGAAAAAGTTTTTGCAAATGCAAAGCTTATGGTGTGTGTGTGTGTGTGTGTGTGTGTGTGTGTGTGTGTGTGTTGCTGCAGCAGCACTGCCAATCCAGGTGGCTATTAAATGGTACAGATGTTTCTGTTACAAGGATGGTCACTACACACACCAACTCGTTTAAAAATGTTACAGCTGTTAGCACCATGGAAGCATGGCATTTTTAACTGGGGTGATGGGAACCACTGAATGTTAAGAAATGGGCAGGTGGGGGGATCTGCAAGGCAGAGAAGGTCATTGTGGTTGGAATGTATGTAAGAGCAGAGTTGCCCTTTGGTTAAAAGCTACTGATATTTTCTTATCTTTTAGGGATGGGAGAACGTGGTTCAGAAGTTCGGAGTTTGGACCGAACTCGATCAGTTCGGTCGACCAAATCGAACTTCCGAAATGAACTCGATTTTCTAACCGAACCGAATTTCCAAACTCGGTTCTGTTTGCTCATCCCTAAAAAATAATATTCCATTTAGTTCAATGGGGTTTGAATTTCCGAACTCTGTTCGGAAGTTCGGAGTTGGGACCGAACTCGAATAGTTCGGTCAACCAAACTGAACCAAATTTCTGAACTTGGTTCTGTTCGCCCATCCCTATTATCTTTTGAAAGTAACAGGTTTTGCTTGCACCGAGCATGAGGCGTCATAATGTCATAGAAAGGTATTGCTGCGGCTTCAGCTTTTGTCTGTGGGTGTTGTGGCTGTTCAAGGTACAGGGCCCAGAGAAATTGGTGTGTGATACCCTGGCCCTTGCTGACATTTGGGTGAGGCCTGAAGTATAGAGATAACTGTCAGATCCATCCTCTGAGGCAGCCTATGTGCTCTTAGGGTGGCACCGGCACACAAAGGGATTCTGTATATGTATGATGGAGTGCAGACACCGTGCAACCCTGCTGCAGTTCCAGGTTCAGCAAAATGTAAGAGTTGGAGCCCCGTATGAGATGAGAGAATTGGATTCAATCGAGATTGCAATTTTTCTGGATGTTTGTACGTTACCAGAAGTAAGGCAGCAGTCACTAATGGAGACTGGACTTTCCTTGCTGTTTTTCCTCATCACTGCCCCGATGACAGTGAGAGGATACCTGTGGGGTCACCGGGAGTGTCTCAGTCGGATGGTGGAGATGAATCTGTTCAGTGACACAAGTGACTCAGGGTACAGGAAATGTGAACTGACTGAAGGAGAGTTTGTTGTTCTACATGAGGTTTGGAGAAGTGCAGAGCACCCTTAGAATGTTTTCTACCCCAACATTATGAACATAAGAACATAAGTGCCATACTGGGTTAGGCCAATGGTCCGTCTAGTCCAGCATCCTGTCTCCAACAGTGGCCAATCATGGTGGCTTGGGAGAAGTATCCAACAGGTCACAATGGTGGATCCATTCCCTGTTGTTTTCCCCCAGCTCCCGTCATGTTCCCTGATCCTGTCTGGCTAATAGCTGCTAATGGACCTATCTTATCAAATGCTTTCTGGAAATCCAGGTACACTATATCTACTGGGTCTCCCTTGTCCACATGCTTATTTACACCCTAAAAGAATTCCAACAGGTTACCTTTACTAAATCCATGTTGACTCTTCCCCATTAAGCCATATTTGTCAACATGCCCTGTAATTCTGTCCTTAATGATGGTTTCCACCATTTTGCCCAGCAC
>QEPC01014892.1:1656118-1679040 GCA_003113815.1 Sphenodon punctatus | reverse complement strand
CCGCCACGCTTGCTTGCTGCTGATTTCGCTTTAAATCTCCCTCCGGCGTTTGTGTTGTTGCTGGTTTCCCGGCAGCGACGCTGCGTGCCTTGTCCCCAGCTGGGGCTCGTTTCCTTTGGTTCCGCGCGGGGATTGGCGTCCAGACGTTACTTTTCCTTGGTTCCCGGTGGGGGTCCGTTTGACCACGCTTCCCGGGATATTCCCCCGGCTAGCCCGGGAAGCGTGGTTGAAATTGACCCCATGTGGGTATTGAGCGTGATGAACATCTGGCGCGCGCCGAACAGACGTTCACGGCCCTTTGGCCCCGCCGCGGGGTTGAGCGTGGTTCAGTGTGGTTGAGCGTGATCTCGTAACGTCTGAAAATACCCAATGTGTCTCGAACGTCTGTTTGGCGGCCGCCAGATGTTCGCCACGGTCAATACCCACATGGGGTCAATTTGAACCACGCTTCCTGGGCTAGCGGGGGGAATGTCCCGGGAAGCGTGGTCAAAGAGATCCCCGGCGGGGACCAAAAAAAAGTAACGTCTGGCCAGGCGCCACGGCCCGGGATCACCGGCAGGATCCCGGGCCATCGCGAATCTGGCCCGACGCGGCGGCCGCATTGGCCCCGCCGCCCGCCCGTCTCCCTGGAGGGCGGGTGGCGAGAGCGTGGAGGGGGCGGGGCTGTGCGGCCGCACGTCGCGCTGCGTGGCCCCGCCCCCTCCCAGATTCCCCTCCGGGATCCCCCCGGCACGTCTGTTACGGCGTGACAGGGTGACTCCGGCGGGGAATTAATGGGGTGATTTCGGTACGGGGCCAACGGGCCCCGTAACGTCTGAAATCACCCAATATCAGCTTGCATATTTAAAGATCAATGTTATTTTCTCCACTTCATTATTTATTATTATTTTCTTCAATTTCCAGCTTATTTTATAGTGAGCTAACAAGCAGCCAAAGTTCTGAGCATCACAGCATGAGTACAAGATGGAAGATCATCATTGTCTCAAGTATAATGGCTTTCTGTATTTGCCAGTCTGCTGTAATTGGGATACTAGTTTCCTCAAGATATTTGCTAAAGTTCTTCAGTATTAGCCCATTAACTGAGGTAGTACTACAGGAATAATTTTAACTACAGATAATTTATTTATATTTGTATTTAATTTGTCAGCTGACATGCTTTTAAAACTCCTTGCTTTTCAGTTTTTATGTTATTACTGTCAGCTGTGACACCATAATCTATTAATAATTTGGTTTCCTGCACAATATCAATCAGCACTATGTCTGGTCTAGCAACAGATATGGGTTAATTTGTGATAACCTCTTGATCCCAGAACATCCTACGGCTTTTACTTTCTAACATATTTTGGGATCATATTTGTAATAAGGTATTCTTTCCTAATTAATGATTAATTAGGAACAATTTTTATTGCTTGATTATGGCGCTTCAGATATTTGCTGTTTGCCAAATCATTATTATCACATGTGTCAAATTTTGGCACAGGTAATATGCAAAATGTCTTCCCCAGTACATTCACTGTGCCTGTATTATCATTATTATTGTTCTGTTTTTATTTATTTGCAAAGGTAGTTTAACAAAATTCCTAACCCCAAGAGCTGCCTATCAAAATCTTCATATGGTCATGAGCCATCAGACACACACAGAGACATGCATGTTCCTTTGAAGCATCACCTAGAAGGAGCCTTTCCCCTCCCCGCTTCTCCTGCTTTGTGATTGGTGCTGGCTCCTTAGATTCCAAGGAACATCTGTGATTCAGCTGGGGTGCAATGAAGCTTACTTGCAGGACCATTAAGACAGCACAGGGCAGGCTCAAAACCAACGAGAGTCACACTTGAACTTCCAGAGAACTGCATGTGGCTTCTGAGCCACAGTTTGGCCACCCCTAACTAGAAGTTCCCTGTGTTCCAAGCCTTTCAAACTAGTGCCCGAAGTGCTTGATATAATGGGGGAAGCGTGATCTCCTGTGCTGGAGCATGAAGTGGAATTTAGATAGTGCTAGCGAAATACAATCCAAACTCTTTCCCTGTGTGAGAAGCAATACAAATATAATTGCACCTTTTAGTTGTGGGAAAAGTGCTTACAGCCTGTGACTAGGTGTGAACGATGCCCGATGTATGGCAAATAGAGAAACTGTTTTAAAAGCATGAGCTCAGTACTCCATCACGTTGGGTTTATGATGACATTAAAAAGAGGAGAAAAAGGATGTTGTGAGTAAAAACAGAAGCACCCATGCCAGCAACCTAACCCGGCTTGGGTCAGGAAGCCGGCGCCGCTGCAGACACAGTCTGGACTAGGTCAGGCTGCGGAACAGAGATACATGCAGTTGGGACCTGGGGGAAAGGGAGGGAAAGAACGCACAAACATGCGGCGGCCTGACCCTCCCCCCAGACTGGGGCCAGTGCCCTGCCCCCCACCACGAACAGCAGCCATGACAGACCCAATCCAGGCCAGCGGCAACAGACATGTGAACATGGTCTGGCCTGTTTTGTCCTGATAGGGTTAACACCAGCCTGGGCTGCGACTTTGGCCCTTTGCCGAGGTAAGAGCCTAGGCTAGCCACCAACACGCCCGGGGTCAGTCCGGGTAAACGTCTTGTGGCCCGGTAACAAATGTGACAGTGGCCCGTGGGCCAGAGCAGGTTATTGCCATGTTTGGCCTAGCTTCCAAAACGGTGTTTACATGAAATGCTGGAGACACTCTTTACCCTTTGATTCCTTCCGAATGCTGGAAGGACATTAGTGAGCACATGGGATATAATGCCAGCCTTTGTTCTCTTTTAGTTACTCATAATGTGCAGCATGGAGCAAAAAAAAGAATGTTTGGGGATTTTGTTTTTCCTCAGAAAATCACACAGTCAAGCACTACAACGTTAGCTGATTTGGTGTTTGGCTTATTGTTGTTTACCATTCTTGTATCTCTTTTGGAAACTGCACAGTGCCTGCTTCAAGGTGAAGCTATCAACTGTTGCTTTCTGGCATGTAGGACAGGATGAACTGCTTCCCACATATCCACAGGTTAAACCTGAATGAAGAAAGTTATGGTGTTCAATTTAAACAAACAGCATGTGTTAAAGAATTGGCACTCATCATGGACTGGATACTCCAAACTTGAAGGAGTATAGCTCATCAGAGCTGGCTAGCTAGTTTTCAGGACATAACAGCAGAAGCTCTAGACAACATGGCTGACTCCATGAGGGACTCTGCTCTGGTTCAGATTTGCTGAGACAGCAGTTTTAGTGGATCACCCAACACTTTCGTTGGAACATGCTCTGGGAGTGGGACGACCCCTTCTCTTACCCAAGCTGCACCTTCTGAGCAACTTGCACAAGTGTCACGAGTCCTTGAGGACTTTCAATAATACAGCAAGAAGAGAAACAACGGGGCAAAAGGTTGTGTCATTCGTGCTCACACCTAACCAGCTGGACTCGATTTGTCCAGGGGGAAGGGCCCAGATCATGGTTCTGTGCCATGAGGGAAAGCCCAAGTCTAGGCTCCCTTCCTTTGAGCTCACTCTCAGTGCCTGCAGGTAGGGGCGGCTGGATCCATGAGACAGATTTAGAAGCTGGGAAAGGCCAAATGAAAAAACATCCACAGGCTGGATTTAGCTCATGGGCCAGAAGTTCTCATGAGCAGCCTAATCATTAATAAAACTTTGGGACTGGCGCACCACTGATTTTGGAGGAGACGTACGTACGTACGTACGTATGTATGTATGTATGTAGGACAGTGTCAATATGGGAGTCTGTCGGCTTTTGCTACCTACTGTCTTATTCATCTGAGTTTTCTAAAAGCTCATGCTCCACTGTGATGCAATACAATAGATTGGAATAGCTCCAAAGGGGTTTGTTTAGTTCAGGAAATAATTATTACTCCGTAAACAGGATACACCTTTAGGTTATAATTTAAATATGATGAATGGACCAAGCCCCAAAGAACTTTATTATCCCAGGACATGGTTATTACTTATTACCTAGTTAACAGGAAACACCTGCAAGTTGTTATTATTATTAGAAGTAGTTGAAGAACAAGGTGTCTTTATGAAAAGGTTTGAAATTTTAAATGATTTCTTTGTCATAGAGATTTTAAATTTACTCTTTTTTTTTTTTTTTTACAAATTACTCCAAAACTATTAAAAACAATTTAAATCAATGTTTTTTTAAAAAAATGGTTTTGTGAAACCATGTTTCTCTGATTAAGAAGAGTTTCCAGAAATCAAAATATTTTTGTAAAAATTTGAAAAACCATTAAAAGGTTTAAAATATTGTTAAATATTTTCTGGGAAAATATCAAAGAAAAGGGAAACATTTAAATAATGATGGTAATTTTTCCCCTGCCAAAATGGCTGTACTCCTGAAACTGTTTTCTTCCCAGTAAGACTGGTTTGAGACAGTAGCCTTTTTGTGTGAGAAGTTTCCTCCTAATCTAATTGCCATTCCTTTATTATTTACTTATTTTTATAACCTGCCCAATTGAACGGATAGGTTACAATCCTTTAAAATCTTAACTAGTCCACCCTCACAACAACCCTTTGTGGTAGGTCATTATTCTTCCCATTTTGCAGATGAGGAACTGAGGCTGAGAAAGAGTGACTTGCTCAACGCCACCAAGTGAATTCATGGCTAAGATAAGTTTTGAATCTAGGTGGGCATGCTCCCTGGATTTAAGTCCCTGCAGGATCAGAGCCAGGCAGTCACTTTATGGAATTAGCACCGGTGCTTGTAGTCAGGAATTATCTTCAGTCTTTTATTCTTTCTATACACTGTCACTTCGGGCTCTAGTACCCAGTTCTCAGCCATTCATGTCCCAGGCCGGCTTATCCGCATTACACCCTGTCTGGACATAAACAGTTCCCAAGTATAACAGCCAGGTTCCCACAGCCTACCACAACCCTCTAGCACACCGGCCCCATCTCCAATCTGGCAGATGTACATGCGTTCCCAATTAAGGCCTCTGTCTAGTTATAGTCCCTGGGCCTCTTCAGACAGCCTGCAGCCTCTTACCCTCTTGCTATCTCAGTACCTTGGAGAGGGTAAAGCACCAGGAGGCAACCTCAGCCCTCTCAGTGCTGCCCTTACTTCTCCCTCCGGCTATTCTCCAGTCTCACCTTCAGGACCCTGGAGCAGGTTCCTGCTGAGCCTCCAGCAGAGCTCCTCTCCAGTCTGCAGCCAAACACAGACTAACCTCTTCTGGCCACCTTACCTTTCCAATCCTTGTTCCTCACCCTTACATTCCCTGTCTGTCTCCCCCTGTACACACACACATATAGAGAGATAGAGAGAGAGATAGGTAGTATCGTTTTCCTTTTCCCTTCCCCTCTCTGTCATATATTACACAGATATAGATATTAGTTGGTTGTGTGTGTGTGTATATATATATATATATATATATATGGATTAGATATTTAGATACTAGGCTGTTTTATTCTATATATCAGAATGATAGAATAGGAATATATTGTATTATACATAGGTTAGGTTTAGTTTAGATTCTGTATATATCTCTTAGATCTGTATATATCTTCTCAGCCTCAGCTGCTGGAGTGTAGTAGCTGCGGTGCTCCAGACCGCACTGCCACTCACGTGCTCCACACAGCCGTGGCTGGCTCCATATACATATAATCCAGACTGGGAGTGAAGCTGCTGGGAAGGGCTCCCAGCTGCCAGCATGCACTGCTGCTCCCTTAGGGGAGTGATTCCCTCAGGCTGATGTACATGTAATCTCTCTCTCTCTCTATAGTATATATTATTTAAATAAAGCTAGATATTGTGTATACCAATACCAATAACGATACTAAAAACAAAATCTTAATTTGAAATCGGTACCAATAACAACGATAACGAAAAATGACATTTTGTTATTAACAAAAATGAAAACACATTTTAATCACAAAAATGATAACGAAAAACGACATGAGACCCTGGTGCACACTCCTACCTTTCACCAATGCAGGATTTACCATATCATATCAGAGCTGATCCTTGAGTATGAGAACTGAACTTTATCCTTGCCAAGCAGACTGTTTGCATCAGATGGTAGAGAACAAGGGTACAGAGATGCTAGATCTCTTGCAACAGCCAGAATGTCGGTTTGTGCCATCAGCCACTAAAAAGCCCTAAGCATTTGCAGGGTGAGGCCCTGTGCCAAAGTAGCTTCAGAATGTGACCTCCTTGGGGGGGAGTCATTAGCACGGCTACCTAGGACCATTAGGTATTAATAGTCAGAATGTGACCCCCTTGGGGGGGGGGGGAGTCATTAGCACGGCTACCTAGGACCATTAGGTATTAATCGTCAGAATGTGACCCCCTTGGGGGGACAGTCATTAGCACTGGTACCTAGGACTATTAGGTATTAATAGTCTGCTAAAGGGTTGATAGCGGACGGAGGCGGTGGAGGCGGCTACCAGCAAAACATCAAGATCAATCCAAGCTCCCCCTCTGGAACCAACCCACCAGGATGCCTGTCCTCCTCTCTCACCCCCTCTTCACCCCTCTCCCCTTTTCCTTTCACCTGCTTCTTCCCCTACTCCTTTCCCCTCTCCTCCTGCCCCCCACTAAGCCTATCATTTCTCTCCACTCCCCCCCACCATTTCTTGCCCCCTGCTCCTCTGCCCCAAGGCCAGCTTCCCGCTGATCCCATCACCCCCCTTCCCCTAATCTTATCCCCATTCCCTGTCTTCCCCCTCATCATCTCCCATTCTCCTGTTCCCTCTGGAACTGTCGCTCCTCTGCTAACAAATCCCCCTATATCCATGACCTTTTCTTCTCTCGCTCCCTTCACCTTCTCACCCTTACTGAAACCTGGATCACCCCCACTGACTCCATCACCCCTGCCACCCTCTTCTACGGAGGTCTCTCCTTCTCCCACCAGCCCTGTGCCGAAGGTCGGGAGAAAAGAGGAAGGAGGAGGACGGGGGGGTTGAGAAGGGAGTCAAAGGTGGAAAAGAGGTGGCGAGAGTCCCCTGGGATTCCGGGACTCTGTCCTCGACTGGTTCTCCTCCTACCTTTCTGACTGCTCCTTCAATGTTTCTCTTCCTAACTCCTCCCCCTACTCCTCCCTGTCCCTCTCAGTCAGGGTTCCCCAAGGCTCTGTCCTTGGCCCTCTCCTCTTCTCTATCTACACCCAGTTCCTAGGAAAACTCATTGCTTCCCATGGTTTCCAATAACACCTATACGCTGACAACACTCAACTCTCTCCACTCCTTCCCTCTCCCCCTCTGTCCAAGCTCGTCTCACCAACTGTCTTTCCGATATCTCCGCCTGGATGTCTAAAAGCTAACTTAAACTGAACATGGCTAAAACTGAACTCCTTATCTTCCCTCCCAATCCTTCCTCTCTCTTCCCTGTCAATTGCCATTGAAGGGGTCTCCAGCCTCACTGTACCCCAAGCCCATAGCTTGGGCTTCATCTTCAACTCGCACCTCACCTTCACACCCTACACTGATTCCATAGCCAAATCCTGCCGCTTCTCCCTCCACAACATTGCTAAGATCCAACCTTTTCTGTCTGTCTCCTCTGCCAAAACTCTCATCCATGCCCTAGTCATCTCATGCCTTGACTATTGCAACCTCCTCCTCGCTGGCCTTCCCCACTCTGACCTTGCTTCCCTCATCTCTGTTCAACACTCTGCTGCCAGGATCATCCACCTAGCCCGTCGTTTCGACCATGTGTAGCCTCTCCTCTCCTCCCTCTACTGACTTCCCTTTCCTGAGCATATTCTGTACAAGCTTCTCATCTTCACCTACAAAGCCCTTCACAACCTTGCTCCCTCCTATCTCTCTGCCCTGATCTCCCTCCAAACCCCTGTTCGAGCACTCCGCTCCTCTTCCATCCCCTCCCACGCCTCCCCTGCTCCTCCAACCGCCTTCGTCCCTTCTCCCTCGCTTCCCCGCATGCCTGGAACTCCCTCCCTGCCCTCGTCCGACTTGCCCGCACTCTCCACACCTTCAAGTCCCTCCTCAAAACCCACCTCTTCTGCTCTGCCTTTCCTAACTCCTGCTAATCACCCTCACCCAGGATTATTCCCTACTTGTTATCTGCAAACTCCTATTTACTGTAACCAAGCCAAGAACGTGTACCTGTGTTCTTGCATCCTCATGAATGTTGCATCCCTTGTGTCTCCCTCTGTTCCCCCTTCCCTGTCTCCCCTCTCCCTGTCTTTAGATTGTAAGCTCTTGGGCAGGGACCATGTCTATTTTATTCTCTGTAAAGCGCCAGGTACATTTCTGGCACTATATATAAATGCTAATAATGCTAATGCTAATAATTAATAAATAATATATGATTGTCCCTGATTTACAGAGGGAGGGTGGGAAGGAAGCTGCTGACCATTTTTGAGGGGGTGGGGAGAGAGAGTGAGGACGGGCTGCAAAAGTCTTGCATGGGCTTAGAGGAGAGGAGGTGCAGTACACCACAGAGTATGACATTTACTGAACTGGAAATCAAGCAGAAAAATTCTGAAAATATCTGAATATTTTTCAAGAAATCAAAAGAACCCGTAATCATTTTAAAATACAAAATATCCATGTATTTAAAATGGCCTGAGGGAATCACTCCCCTAAAGGAGCAGCAGTGCGGGGGGGTGGGTGTCATTCCCAGTGGCTTTGCTCCCAGTTTGGAGTTGCTCTGCCGCTGTCCACTCCCCCTCAGCTGCTGCAGCCTGCAGGGGAAGGTTGGGGGCCATTCAAATTCCTCCGCTCTGACGACCTCAGCACCAGTTCTGTGGGACTGTGGCCTGCTCTGGCCTCATGAGTCACTCCCCCCGGCCGAACCCCAACTCAGCTCCTGCGCAGGGTGAGGAGGCTGAGGGACCCGACCCCTGTTCTTCCTAGTCCACGGCTCAGGGCTCCGCTCGGCTGCTCTGGCTTCGAGTTGCTCCCCTGCTTCTCAGTCTCAGCTGTTGGAGTGTAGTAGCTGTGGTGCTCCGGACCGCACTGCCACTCATGTGCTCCACACACAGCTGTGGCTGCCCCATGCCGGCACATGCACAGTCGCGCACAGCTTTGATTTCCTGTGCACTGTGTAGGGTGGGGGCTATGGGCACCAGGGGGTGGGGCTTCAGGATACATGTCCTCTTGGGGGGGGGGTCATGTGGCAACTGGTGGGGGCCTGTCAGGCCCAGGGCAGATTTTAAAAAAAGAAAAGAAAAAAAAAAGACAGAAAAAAGTATAATAAGAAAATGAGGGCCTACAAAGTTGGAGAGCCCAAAACTATTAGCCTATGGGTTAATCCGACCCTGTAAGCTGCCTTGACTGGCCCTACTTGAATATGAATGGATGAGGTCAAAATTAAATCTGATGATTCTAATCAATCCCTAGGTCCCAATGGATGAACGTTGGGCTGCAGGGCATTACTGTAAATCCCTGCAATCTGGGGGCCCGGCCCGGCCCTGCCCTGCCTTCCTCCCCTGGCCTGACTGAGATCCCACCCCCAGCAGTGATGTGATCACGTGTGGTGGGCAAGAGCACCCGCCAGTGTCGCTCAAGGCCCTGCAGCAGTGCTTCCCATGTGGCAGGGCAAGCGCATCCTGGACACACGAGTTGCCCAGCCTTCGGCAGTCTTACCCCATGTGGTAAGGCTGCTCCGCGATGCGTCTTCAGAAGTTTTCGGAGGACATGTCATATAGCAGCCAGCTGCTCAACATTTGGCAGGCACTGACCACACGATGCACTACATCACGTGGCTCGGTGGCCCAGAGTGGGGCAAGGCTCCCCAAGGCGTGGTAGCCCCTGTACTCTGTCTCGCGTGGCTTCACCCCATGTGTGTGTACAACATTCTCTCTCATAACTTCATCTCTCTATGGTGCCCTGGATGACCAACAGTATGTGTCTGGGCAGTACGTATGCTTAATCAGACATAACATTTGATACACATGAGCTTCTAATACATGGAGCGTGTGTCGACATGTAGACTTCTACAAATGTGTATTAAATGGGTGGTGAGATGTGTGTTTGCAACACACTTAATAAGAAATATGGCCGTTTTTACATGGACCGCAGTGGGGGGGGCGGTCTTTGTGTGCACCGCTGTGGGGGCCATGCATGGGGGGAGGCATCAGATGGGCACACTCCCATCTCCACCAGCTTTTCACAGGTTGCTCTGTGCATGGAGGTGGGTGGAGATGGGTGAGTTGTGGGAGCACATGCCCACCCGACCGCCACCACTTTTACACAGGTGCCCCCCCACCCCCATTTGTCCACTGGGTGGACACATGGGGGAGTGTCTTGTGTAAAACCAGCCTATGTACGAGGCAGCTGCAATGGATGGCTAGTGCTACATATAGAGATGCTCAGTGGATAACAATTTAGTGGTGGTGTGGGCTGTTTTAATCAGCTTCTGGAAGGCACACATAAGGCAGAAGGGGGCAAATTTTCTTAAAGGTATTCTTGTTTCAGGACTGATTTAGTAAGTGTGACCTACCACAACCGGTAGCAAAAGGAAACAGAACAAACGTCTGCATGCGAATGGGATCGCTGGCTCCAGACTAGTTCTTTTTTCTGCTCTCAGTCAAACCAAGCAGGGTGCACTTGCCGTCCCTCAGGCAATCCTCCTCTGTTCTGGGTCAGAGAAGCTTACATAACCCCAACCACACCCTAATTAGTCTCAGCTGGAGCTGCTCCTGCAGCATTTACCCAATGTGAGCCAAAGCCAGGAGGGAGTCCTTCAGCAGGGCCTAGTCCTAAACCCTAGTCTATGGGTGCTTTCTATTAACTCAGTAACAAACAACTATATCCCATACTAATAAACTTCTCGGTCTTCGGTCTTGACATATGTTCAGCTCAGAATATGGTTATTACCTTGAAAATAAGCACTATCATCAAGTTACCACTTAAATGTTATTAAGCATGTCAGAAATTCTTTAAAAACCATTTAAATGGAAATCTATATTCACGGTTGTGATGGCTTTTAAAATAAAATAAAATAAAATGTAGGTCATCTACAGCAAATCATTCTGCTGTTCAAAAGTAATCTAAAATATGAATTGACACAGTATATTCCTGGCACTGCTACTAGGTCTTTTCTCCTCACTTTTAAAAAATTCGGCAGTATTACAGCCAGCAGAACAAACTGTATGAAAACAACAAGACGGGTTCACAATTCAAACTTTTAGCACTGAATTGCTCTCCCACTAACCTACACAGTGGAGGCAAAAATGCACACAGGGTATGAAATTCTGAAATCATTTTGTATAGCACTGAAACAAATATCTGAAATGAATACCAAATTTGGCATATTCATTCCGTTTTATTGATATTTAGTTAGTTCCATTTCTATGCCACCCATCCTGTGGGTTCAGAGCATTTTAAACGAAGAAGATACAACATGCTTTTTGCAGCACTGAAATGAATGTTGATTTTGGATATTTTGTTTTAGTTATTGGGTTATTAGTTTTTGATATTTTGTTCACTTTGCTAGTGTGATTTAGCGCTTGCACTACTAAAGTGCTGAAGTACAGAAAACAAATAAGCAAAACAAAAAAACAAACAAAATGGCCAAAGTAACAAATATGCAAATTTTGTTTTGCACACCAAATGTAATTGAGATATTCAATGTTGCATCCAGGTATGCAAATTATATTCACAAATGCATAAATTTGCTCAAGAAACCATCTCTTGACCCTGATGCTCCTGCCAGTTATTGGCCGATCTCTAAAATTCCCTTTTTAGGGAAGGTTATTGAACGGGCTGTGGCACGGCAGCTCCAAGAACACCTGGACCGCACCGGTTTCCTTGACCCATCTCAGTCCGGTTTTGGCCTGGGTATGGTACGGAGACTGCAATGGTGACCTTGGTTGACGATCTCTGTCTGGCATTGGACCAGGGTTGTCAGACCTTACTGGTTCTGCTAGACCTTTCGGCTGCATTCAACACAGTCGATCATGCGGCGTTGGTGACTTGCCTGCGGAACCGAGCCGGGATTGGCGGGACGGTCTTGGACTGGTTTCGTTCACTCCTGGCCGGGAGAACTCACCGGGTGCTCTTGGGGGAGTGTACATCTTCCCCCCGGGACTCACGTGTGGAGTCCCACAGGGTGCCATTCTGTCCCCCCTCTTGTTTTAACATCTATATGCAGTCGTTAGGGGAGATTGTGAGAGGGTTTCAGGGCATGCAGTGTCATCAGTATGCTGATGACACTCAGCTCTACCTCTCCTTTTTCATCGACCCAGGCCATGCAGTCTCTTTATTTTCCCAGTGCCTGTCGGCTGTGGGGGCTTGGATGAGGTTGAGCCATCTGCAGCTGAATCCTGACAAGACAGAGGTGATGTTGGTGGGTGAGGGCTTGGGGGGCCTGTGAGTGGTTGAATCTCCTCTTGTGTGTGTGTGTGTGTGGGCGGGGGGTGAGTTCGCCCTTCCATGGTCTCACAGGTACGGAGTCTGGGTGTNTGGAATCTCAGGTTGTGGCCGTGGCGGGGAGTGCGTTTCGGCAGTTACATCTTGTCCGGCGGCTTTGGCCGTATCTCTCAGACTCTGACCTCGCCACTGTCATCCATGCCTTCATCACCTCGAGGCTGGATTACTGCAACGCGCTCTACATGGGGCTGCCCGAGAAGCTGATCCGGAGGCTGCAGCTGGTGCAGAATGCCGTGGCCCGTCTCCTGACGGGGGCGGGTCACAGGGAGCACATGACACCAGTGCTCCGGGCTCTGCACTGGCTGCCTATAAAGCACCGGGCTAGGTTTAAGGTGCTGGTTTTGACCTTTAAAGTCCTTCACGGCCTGGGCCCTGCTTATCTGCGGGATCGCCTGACTCCCCATGTGTCCGTGCGACCCCTGAGATCATCTGTGGGAGCCTTTTTGGAGGTTCCCCGGCCGAGACGGGTGGCCACTGATGTGAGATCTTTTTCGGTGGCTGCCCACGTGCTGTGGAATTCACTCCCAGAGGAGGCTTGGTTGCCCCCCCCCTGTCATTTCGACGTTTGTGTAAGACCTGTCTGTTCTGCCAGGCTTTTGGTGAGGGGTAGGGGTGGGGGGGTAGGGTTTGGGTGGGAGGGTGAGTTTTATGATTTGTTTTAAAATTTGTTTTTTTATTGTTCAATTTTTTGTGCATTGTTCGCCGCCCCGAGCTGCCTTTGGGCAGGAGGGGCGGGATACAAGTTTTAAATAAATAAATAAATAAATAAATAAAATAAAATAAAATAAAATAGCATATTTGTTTCAGCTCTAATTTTGTATTGCCTGTTTGGGTGTTTTCAGACGGATGGGCTGCCCCCGTGCTGGCCGTGCCAGCCGACTTCCCCCCGCCCCCATGTGGCACGTCCATCTAAAGGCATCCCAACAGATGTGCAGGCCTGCTCCAGGGCATTCCTGCTGGTGGCCCTCCAGAACATCTCAGAATGCTACTGGCCGAGTGGGCAAGCCAAACCCAAGGCACCAGCCCAAAGCAGAGAAGCTGTCCATCTGCATCAGCATTCCATGTGACTTTCCAAAATCACTGATTTAATCTGTGAAAACAAAATGGCCGATCTGTTTTAGCCCTTAGGCACTGATCCAAGGTCTGTGCGGGTGAAGACTGAACCTACCCTGTGAGCACACACTGTGCATGCGAATAGTGCTGGAGCTGCAGTCTGCCGCTGTCCAAGTCTGCTACCACAGCCCTGACCTGTCTCTCCCTCTGCAGGTGGTGGCATAGTCAGGCAGCAGTGGGACTTTGGCTCTGGACTTTGCTCAGCGTGTTTGCCTGCACAGGGTAGATTTGGGATGTGTGCATGGACAGTGGATCAGTGGCTGAGCCTGGCAGATGAGAGCTGTGTTGGGCTGCAGTGAGATGATGATGGAATTAGCCCATAAATTGGAAGCTATCCATTCCTGACTTAAGATTGTAAGTTACGAAAGGTTTCACAAATGGTTTTTCCCTAATTAAAAATGATTATGTTTGCTCAGCATCATATTCAGCATCAGCAAGCAAGAGTGGAACTTATTTCACCACTTTCTTGCTACAATACATCCCCTGGCTTTGAGTTTCACTATGATCAGTGATGCTCTTTCTCTTTTCTATGGAACTCTCGGTCTTTTCCACGGAACGTGGGGAAGGAGGAAAGGACACAGCTGAGTAATCAAAAATGAGTCATTTTCTATCTCGACTGAAAAATAACCCTTTGTTCAGAATTAGCCTGTGCCAAACAGCAAACAACGATTGCAAGGAGGTAATTGCACTGCTAACACACGCCAAAGCTGAGATTAAGAACCAATCTTGGTGTATGCAGTGTATTAACAAATTCTCCACACACTGACTCTGCAAAATAAGATCCAGCATTTTCATCCAAGATAATATGCCCTAATTAACCTACGCAGGGTACTTTACTTTAAATACAGGGCTTGAATAGAACTTTAGAAATGGGATAATGGGGGCTTATTCGGTTAATAAAGAATTGTGTGTTCCAAGGCAGACTTAAAAAACATGATTAGACTTGCCTTACAAGGGGCCAAACTATTTCAGACTTAATCAGTCCTCCTAGGGTTATCAGAATAATCAAATAAACATGGCAAGCGCAGAGGGGCATCATTTACATTGTACAATAAAAGGAAAATACTTAGATTAATGGCAGGAATTTTAATGATCCACATTATTTTTAAAAATACCCTCTGCAATTGGATTTCTTTTTCCACAGTGTTTAGACAGAAAATTTCTAATTACAGCATGGAGTCAAACAGATAAATACAAAACGATGCAAGATAGTTAAGAAAATGGACTCTGATTTAGGCAAACCTCCTCCCCTGATCGTGAACATGCAAAGGCTGCATTTATAACACGTTGCTTCAAAGAGACGGACTGCTTCCTTGCTAGTATAATGTTGAAGGAAGTTTTCTCCTCTACATTTCTGGCTGGAGTCTTGAAACAACCAGGACAGACTCTATTCCCCTAGAATCCAACCTAGATTTTATGCAAGATTTTGAGAATGCTGGGACAGGTAACTTCTGTTAATGCTGGGCAGATGTACAGACTGAGAAGAGCTTCCTCTCAATAAGTCCTCAATCCTGTAACGACCTCCCTCTGGGAGAACCCTGGGGGGTGGAGCAGACAGTGCTGGTAACAGAATATGGGGTGCTGTTGTGCAAGATGATTGTGTGGGACCTCATCTAACATGGGAATGTTTGACTGTCAAACACTGACTTGCCCATGATAAAAAGGATAATATTACTGTAATTAATTCTCGATGATCAATTAAACATGATGGGGGGGGGGGGACCGGGACTCCGTGCATTACAGGTCCTTCAGGTTTGTATGTTATGCACATGATTCTAGTTTATTAATGGGTTCCATGTCTGAAGGGCCCCTCTTGAATAGCTGTTTGCCCTCAGCTCTCTGTATGCTGGGTCTCCCTGAATATTATATGCCACTGTGGGTGCTTTTAGATTGATGGTCTGCTCTGGTTCTCTCTGCTTCACCCATAGGTGCCTCGTCTGTCTAAAGGCACTCCACCAGACGTTGAAGCGGAGCAGGCGCTGCCTGCTCCAGGTCAGCTCTGCTCTGGAACGTCCTGGAGCGCCATCAGCAGAGCGGACCAGCCAAATCCAGGACACCGGCCCAAGGCAGAGCTGCAGTCCGTCTGCTCAGTGGACCCACGCTGCAGTTCTGCTTCCAGCTGACTGTTGTCCCGGGCAGCACTATAGAGTTGCAGGCACCAGCCTAGAGCATCGGGTGCTCTACCTGCAACTCTATGGTGCAGGGCATGGGAGGAGGGGCACCACACAGGTGGACCGGGACAGACTCTGGGTCTGTCTAAAATGGACACAGGTGGGGCTGCAAGTGGGTGGACGCAAGGTGTACCCGTGGCGTGACTCCAGAGCAGGCTGCCTCCATATTAATCTGTTTACACCCGGTGTCTCACACCCTCATGTTGTCATTTCATAGACCCCATGTATGGCAGTGGCATGTGAACATGTTTTTGCAAATTCAGTCCCTCAGAAATTTCCTGTCACTTAGCTTCTCTTACAACAGTTCACATAAGAATGAATCAAGCCTTGAAATAACAGATGTGCCGATCCTACTTTGCCTTTATCAAATATCTGAAGTTTATTATCTATTTCACTAATTTATGGCATTGTACAACAAAATGTGCAGTTTGTAGTTACCATAACCCAAACCCCCAGTGGCCACATGATCATTTTTACCCTGAGTAACATGCCACATGCCTACCCCAAACTCAGGCCACAGTCTGGTGACTGTCCATATCCCCATGATGATTCTGGGTCTTCTCACAGTGCATGGCGGTCAGTTTTCTCTTATGGATACAATATGGCACTCTGGGATGTTTATGGGAGTAGCTGAAATGACTGCTTACCACAAACCAAACAGTCTCACAAATATTTACCTAGGCAGGGGGTAAACGAAACAATGTGATAAATAACCACACTTCCCCAAAGAGACAGTTGGGGTTGTTACCACAAGCTTTACCACATACTACTAACATTACTGTGGTCATTTGGGAACATTAAGGGAATTACTACAGAGGGTAGTATAACTAGCCTCAGTAGGAGAAGAGGGAAAGACCACATCTGGGTTGGGGAAACAACAGCCCTAGGGTAGAATTCAGCTCTACATATTTATGTTGTTGGTCCACTTCATTTATTTTTGTGAGTAAAACTTGGTCAGATGAGATGAAGCACACAGTTCAGGCTAAGAGATCCTTTGGAAGAAGTCATTAGAGGAAAATTCTATATCCCAGTAGAGAGGCTAGGAAGGAGAAAGAACACAGCTACCTAGCAAGGAGTTGTCAAAACTACCTGAATTCCAGTTAAATAAGACACATCTCTATGGGTGAAAACAGGCATGATGCTAACCACCCTTGGTGGTTATTTATGCATGTTTCAGGGCTGTATTGGTGCCCTATGAAGCCCTGAAACATGCATAAATTCACAAATGCATTAATTCACAAGAAGTTGCTTGAACTGCCCCAAGCACATCCACCATGTCAGCGGGTGTCACCGACTGAAAGTGATCCCATAAGATTGGATAAGCCGGCATTTCTACAACCTCTACATCCTCCACTGTATTAAATGCGGCATCGAGGTCTCAGTGAATACGAGCGATTTTCTCTGCAAAATAATCCGCATAAAGGTCACAGCGGGCAGATGATGACTCAACCCCAGGGTTGAGGGAGGCCGGACTGACCAGCCCCCACACAACCCGAAACAGCTCCGCCGGATGGGATTTTGAGGATGCTATCAGGGCAGCAAAGAACTCCCTCTTTGCTGCCCGCATAGCCACGGCATAGGCTCATAAACTAGTTCTATGTCGCAATCTGTCAGCTTCAGCACGAGAATGACTCCACCGTTGCTCCAACCATCGCCCCTCTTGCTTCAGCATCCACAGCTCCACGGATAACCAAGGAGGCCTGTGGAGCCTCTGCCTGGGCAACGGATGCCTGGGAGTCGTTTGATCAATGGCCTCCATCAGCAAGATGTTCCATAGCTTGACGAGGTCATCGATGAGACGATCGTCGAGGTAATTATGCAGAGAATTAGCTTTGACCAGCAGCACTATGTCTAGCAAGGCCCAAAACCTGGTAGACTAACCCTGATCATGGGGTCCCCTATTGGCTGCACTCAGCTCCAGACTGGATTGGTCAGAGATCACTGAACAAGGTCTGGGCTGGAGGCAGGAAGCTGTCTGCACAATGTGACAGTTCCTGGCTTGCAAGTTGCTCATGGACCCCAATCCTTGCTGAGTACTCCTGCTTTGCCCATACTTCCCAGCATTTCAAGTGGCCATAGACGGCCATCTCATCCAATTAGTTGTGCCCATCAGCAAATAAGCCCCACCTTATCACATATCTGAATATGTGTGCACACCTCCCAACATTCCAAGTGCATAAAAAGGGTCAGAATAGAAGCTCCCCTGCTTCTCGTTCCATGTAGTTTCTTGTCATTCCATCATCTTCCCATTGTCCACTCAAGTGCTTTTCCTGGGAGACAACCAGGAAAGAGGCTCCTTAGGCCTGAATACCAGTCTCTCTCTCCCCTGAAAGAGGGACTTGGGGTATTTTCAGATATGATGGTACCACAGGTGACGATGCGTTAACCCATGTGACCATCTTTGGTCCCATCCCATTTTGAAAAGGCCCACCAGATGGCTCCACGGGCTGCACCTGGGGTTTGCACAGGCCGTGGTAGTTTTTAGCCCTGAAGTCAGGTCCATTGCTGAGGCACAGCCCGGGCTGGGTGCTGTTGTGACTCGTGCAATACAACACCGGACCAGGGTAGAGTGGGCTGTCACGTTTGATGGTTCACTCTACCTGACCCCAGTCCAGGGCTGTTCCAGGCGGGCATGGCAGCCTCATAGGCTGCTGTGACTGCCCAATAGGGAGGGTGGGCTGTGCTCAGCAGTGGGGGGAGGGGGCTGGGCCATGTGGAGCCATGTCTGCACATTGCCCTGCACTCTCTCTGCCCCAGGTTGCTGACATGGAAGGATCAAAGCATGATGGCGTCTGAAAATACCCTTTGATCCCTTAAGAGGAGGGATGGTGGAATTCAGCACCCAAAGTGGGATGGTCCTTCTTAATTAGGGACTGTTGGGAGACATGCTTATCCCTTGTCTCTTGCGTCTCATTCCTGGTAACCTGCCTTTGATTTGCTGTGTTTGACTACAGTTTAGTTCTGGTTTCTGGCTCATGTCTCTGGCTCAGATCTACTGGTTCCTGACGCAGCATCAGATCACTTGGCTCAACATGATTCCTGACTGACTCTGCCCCCATATTCTTTGTCTTGGCTCCAACAGCCAAGTCCCAAGGCACCCATTGGCTTGGATTTGGACACCAGGTGAACTGTTCATCCTAAAAGGTAATCCTTCTGATACTTGTTAGTTTAGTTTATAGAATTTCCTGCGTGAGGTACAGAGTCAGACCTGCTGTGGGTTGGGCATGGGCATAGCATCTGATGATGCTTTGTTAGCACATCATATTCCATCAATGACACATTCGTTTGGCTGGAGTTGCCATCAATCATCTTCAGCTGCTGGGCATGTACCCCAAACGAGTGGTGCCCTCATGCTAGTGTATGCTGCGTGAAATATAATTCCTAACTACATACACAACCACATCCTTGTCACTGAAATAATGTAAATGATTTTCAGAAACACATGTTTAATTGCGTGTTTTCGTTCTACTTTGCATCATCTTTTTCAGAAGAATCAGAGGGAAGAATTCATTCAATATTTGTGTTTTATTTACCACCCCTGACCCTTCCCCCAAATCTAAAGACAATGAGAGAAAAACGAAGAAGCAAAGTCTACTTTTCATCTAAGACCATGTCTTCTGCTATGCTCCATTGTGATCCCCATGGTCAGCCAGGAGCACTCTCTTGTGGATACCATCTGCCCATCAGGTTCATACAGTGAGGTCGCAGAGGGAAGTATTCTTGGTGGCTGCCCCAGTATTGTGAAAGCCCCTTACCCTTGAGATTCATCAGAGCCCAAGCCTGAGCATTTTCAAGAGGCAATAGGTAAAACCAGAAGTGATGGTGACGATCTGACCTGGCCCAGGGAGAAAAACCATAGCAGACGCACTCCAGGCCGAGTGCTTAACAAACACGCCCGTGGTCTGGGCACCAGCAAGGGTGGATAGCATGCTGAACATGCAGCTGCCTGGCCTCGCCCCCATGCTGCAGTGAGCACCCTGCCCTCTGCCATGACGGGCAGCCATGGTAGACCCGACTGGCCCGGGAACAGATGTGATAAGCCTGCTGTGGCCTGGTCAGGTGGGCCTTATCCTGGGCTGTGACCTTGGAGGATTTCTGAGGTCAGAGTCTGGGCTAGCCGTCAAGACGGCCTGGGACAATCCTGGGCCAACATCTGGTGGTGCTTGGACACATGTATAGGTGAAGTCTGGTCCAAAGTGGGATAAAGAAGGCCACTTTCGCATCTGTTTTTACCCAATGTGAGATTTTTTTGTGGCCAAGCATTTGGCAGGCTGGGGCAGGGCGTGGAGGGGATTCTATGTGTGTTTATAACTTTATGTATTCTTTATTTAGATTTTATTGTATTGTAACCACCCTGAGGCTTAGGGCAAGGGAGGGATATAGGTTTAAATCAATCAATCAATCAAGTCTCCTAATCAAGGTGATATAGATCAGTGATAGACTATTTGACTGACAATCAAGAAATCTCTGGTTCAAATCCAGATGCCCCATACGTCCTTCACATGTGTGAATAAAACTGTTTACATATGCCTAAATGAAGGTTCTCCTGCCTTGGAACAAGGGGTTGGACTAGATGATCCTGGCAGTCCCTCTCCAAACTGATGACTCTAGGGCTGGACTGTGTCAGGAACAGGAAAGACACAATGATGTTGGGAGCTGCTGGATGAGCCAAAGTCAAGATCTAGGAGCCAGACAAGGCTAGGAGCCAGGAGTACAGCATATATCAGAAGCTGAGGAGTTGGGCCAGAATCTAGGTCAGGAGGCCGCTTTGAGTCAGTAGCCAGCCTAGGAGGTCAGAGCAGAGGCAGGAAGCAAAGGCAGGACCTACTTATTTGGCCAAGCTTTTAGTGGGAGGGGATAGAATTCAGGGGATGGGAGCAGTTTCATTGGGATTATATACAGATTAATATTTTTACTGGGTTTTATTTTTTTGTATGTTTTATGTTGTGAGCTGACCTTAGCTTTCAGGAAAGGACAGGATACAAATCCAAATAAATAAATAAATAAACAAATATGTAAACTAACTAACTAACTAAACTACCTAACTAAATTTGGCAGAAGACTGGAGCAGGGACAAGGCATACAATTAAGTCCATATAAAGCCATCTAGCCAGGTAGCCATCACATTGTCCAGACACTTCCAGCTTCCTATCAGGGCTTCAAACAGCGGAAAGAGTCAATCACGAGAGCAGGCTGGAAATCTATTGCAGTCAGGGAGCTACAGGTGCCTAGGCTGGAGGGCTGGCTCCCAGACAGCGTTTAGGTTGCAATGCAGTCAAGACCCTTGCCCAGGCTCTTGGGGGACTGGAGTTTGAGCCCACCCACCCTCCACCTCATTTATCACCACTCTGGATGTTTTTAAACCTCTCCATACACCCCCCCCCCCCCCCCGTGGCAAACAGCTCACTTGAATCAGTGCCTGGGAAGGTGCGCTCCCATGTGGGCCAGGGTGGCTGCCTCCATGGATGGGGCAGCGAAGCCAGGAGCTGTCCATCAGTGAAGCGCTCCCCACGCACTTTCTGTGCACGGCCACCCCTCTGCCGCCCCACACGCAACGACCACAGACCCACGCTCCAGCCTTGCTAGTTAAATAAAAACACCCTCTCTCTCTTCTTCACCCACAGATTCTGTTGATGTTATGCTGCTGAAGTCAGAGGCAGTTGAATCAAGCATTGAAAAGGCTTTTTTTAAACTTCAGACTCTGTGTGTGCTTCTACCCAAGTTCATATCATAAAAATAGCCATGCCGGAGGTGAATAGTGGCAGTTTCAGCTTTGAGAGTCCAATCATAGTAGGTGTAAGGAGAAATGCACTCAGACTTAATCAAGATTTTTTCAAGAGGCAAGTTTTTTTTTTACCCTTTTCCTGTCTGTAATTCTTCATCCTGGCTCTTTTCAGTCTCAGCCAAGTCAAACATCCCTAAGATCTGAGACGGCTGGCTGCATTCAGCAAAGCGACACACAGCACCATTAAAAGGATGCAGCAAGCCTCCTTGCCCTCTCTCTTGTATGGCTGGCTACATTTGGGGCCTCCTTTGTTTTTGAAATGCGTAAGCTGTGCTGTGCACATCTGGAATGCTGCAGCTCCCAGGAGAGAAGGGGAGAAGTTTACAGCAAGTGTAAGGATAAATATTTACCAGCATTCATCTGTAACAACATAACAGGAAAATGATTTTCAAAGACAACAACAATAAAGCCCTGGCCAAGGAACAAGAAGCCCCTTGGGTTGTAATGGACTAGTTTTATAACATGCATAAAAAGTAGATTTGTGATGGATTTTATTTAGTATTTTTATTTGTATTATAGCTGTGGATCCCATATCAGAAATCAGAAACTCTGCTGATATGACTTATTGCTGTATTTGAAACTGAAATACAGAGCATTTTTATTTCACTTTCAAGTAATTACAGGTAGGGCTAAGATTTTGTCACGTTTTTAGTGAATTTCCCCCCTCACTGTGACTTTTACAGCTTTTCCGTGACTTCCATGACTTTTGCCTAAAAACCACTGGAGGAGCCGCCTCTAACTCACCCCGGAGAAGTGCCGCTGAGAAGAGTGGCATGGAGACTGCAGTCAGCACCAGCTGCCACACTGATGTCCCTGAGGTTCTCCAAACCCAGCCCCTTCAGAGCACGGCATGCTTAGAGGCAGAGGGCAGAGCTTGAGAAGTTCCACCCAGAAGAGCAGTGTGGATACCACATTCAGTGCCAGCTGCCATGCTCATGTGTTGCTCTAAACCCCTCCCCTTCTGAGGCTAGAGGCAGAGTGCGGGGTCAGAGATAGAAAAGGTGTTGTGGAGAGACGGCAGCATTTCCTCGCGCCTTACTCTACCTTCTGTCCTTCTGTCCTTCCTGGGGGTTTTATTCTAAGAGAGATAAGGAAAAGGGGAGAGTGGGAGGGCTCCCTTTCTTCCTGCCCCAGGCTTACATAAGAATTTAAGAAGTGCCATACTGGGTCAGACCAATGGTCCATCTAGCCCAGCGTCCTGTCTCCGAGAGTGGCCAATCACGGTGGCTTGGGAGAAGCATCCAACATGTCACAATGGGGGATCCATTTTCTGTTGTTTCCCCCCAGCTCCCGTCATGTTCCCTGATTCTGTCTGGCTAACAGCTGCTAATGGACATATATTCCAGAAACTTGTCGGAACCTTTTTTAAACTCAGCTATAGTACTGTGCCTTACCATAGCCTCTGGCAGTAGATTCCACAACCCAATTATACGCTGAGTGAAAAAATATTTTCTTTTATTTGTTTTAAACTTGCCACCCATGAGTTTCATGGAGTGTCCCCTAGTTCTAG
>QEPC01014892.1:1610285-1631391 GCA_003113815.1 Sphenodon punctatus | reverse complement strand
GAGGGAAGAAGGAAGATTGAACACAGGGAACACAGGGAGGGATAAAAACAAAAATTAACACCTAAATCTATCTAAGCTAAGCTAAATAAATGATAATATGGAGGTAGATGGGTTGGATGGGTGAAATAGGAGGAGGATTGCAATGGATTGAGGAGAACAAAACTGCTGAGAGAGTAAGTCTTCTGAAATGCTTGCTGTTCAGGAACAGTGACTAGCTCAGAAGGTGTTGGCAATGAGTTTTGTTACTTGCTGCGCCCGTCTCACCGCAAGTTCCATTGGCTCCATGCAGCCTAGCCCGTGGCCAATCGCAGACTGAGAAGCCAGTGGTCTGAGGAGAAAAGGGATGGTGATTGGGCAGGCTGGCTGCTACTCCAAGCCTCCCAACCCCTAGTGCCTGGAAGTCTGCTCCTCGGGTGACTCCCCCTTCCCTGTCACATTTTGCCTTCCAGTGACACGTTTTTGCCACCCAAACTCATCTGAACGTGATCCGAACTGACCCAACTGTTCGGTCATTTCGGAGTTCGGAATCAGGTTTGGTTCGGTGGGTTCAGGTTCGGTTGTCCGAACAGGCCCAGTTCAGGTCGAACTCCAAACTTCCGAACCGCGTTCGCCCATCCCTATCAGGGGGCTGAGAGTGGCTTACACCCTGAGAACGTTCAGCCACAGTCATGGCTATGAGTGAGTTTGGGGCTGGATGAGAGAACAGAAAATCATGTCCCAGTATGTGGTACATTCAGAGCATCTTAGGGTCCATGGGCAGCATTGTGGCCAGTTGGCACCATACAAGTCTATGAATGGGCTGCTTTATAATGTCCTTAGCTAGTCGGATAGTGATACGCTCCCTTTGCCCAACTGCTCAAATATCAGATAGGTGATAGGGCTCTATGGAGTCTGGGTTGCCCAGAGGTACCCCCTAGATTAACATAGATTAACAAATCCTGGAATGACCCAAGATCAGTTGGAGGAGACACAGGGGAGCCCCACCTCTGGTGCCGGTGAAAGTCCTCAGTCCTGGTCTCTAGGGGCCAGCCAGTCCAGCTCCAGGAGAGCCTCTAAGTAGCTGGTTGGTGCTGGTACAGTGCTGATGCTTTTCCACTCTGAGGGTCCAACTGGATATTCCAGGGGATCCTCAAGTCCAGTCTCATAGGCACTGCAGGGCATTGTGCCACAGGAAGGCCCTGCAGGGGCTCTGATGTTGGAGCCAGAGCGGGTGGGCCTGAGGGAAGTTCTGGTGCCGAAGGCAGGATGGCCTCGTGGAATGGTTCCAAGGAAGTTAGCAGCTTCCTGAAACCCCGGAGCATGGAACACCAGACAAGGGGCCGTAAAGAGGTATTCCAGTGCCCCAAAGCCTCCCGAGTGCCCTCTACAGGAAGCACTCCACTAAAGGCAATATAGCCCAAGGCCTCGAGGACATCAGTGCCAATGAGATCTTCCCACAATGGGGAAAGCTCAGGGGAAAGCTCAGATGCCAGGGTTCTTTTCCACCAATGTTTCTTACCCTGCCACTCAAGCTCTGGTGAATGCTGTTGGCGCAGGGGAGTGTGGAAGGGAGAATGGCCATGATGTGGTGATGGGCATCTTGGGGAAGCATGTGGCATTTTAGGTTTTGGCAGTGCAGGTGTCGGCTTTATACCTCTTGGCACCAAAGTGCTTTTGAAAATGGACCCCCTATGGCACCTCCCCAGCTGGGGCACAGGCCAGAGCAGGTGAAGACTGAGGGTGCTCTGGGTGGATCCCCAAGTCTGATGGTGCTGTGATCTGCTCCAGCATGGACATAGCCTGGACCATTAAATGTTCTGCCAGTCTACGAGCTCAATTTTTCCTGGTGTGGGGTTTGAACACCTGACAGATGCTACATCCCCCAGTGTTATGCTTGGGCCCGAGGCAGAAAAGGCACTGAATGAGATTGCTGGAATCCAGGATCTTCACTGCACACACTGTGCAGCGCCTAAAACCTTTCACCAAGGCCATATACTGCTATAAAACTGAGCCCACTGGAAGTGGGAAGCAAAGGACTGATGGGGCTGGTGGCACCACCCTGTCAGCCGAGAGACTGGGCAGAGCGCCTCTTAATTAGAAAGAGTTACCAGGACTGAGTCCTGGCAAGTCCAATCACAAACTAAACCCTGGCTGCCTTCCTTATTGCAAATAGGTTGTGTGAAGGCGGTTCCTAGGAACTGCATGCGGTTGCTAGCACAGCAAAAACCCTTTCACACAATGGGTGGTTTTTTTAGAGATGGGGATCCATTACAGATTCGGATCTGTAGTTTATGTATTAAATTGTGGATCTGGATTTACGGATTCGGATTTTTCCATTGAAAATCAATGGGAAACTGACCCACAGTACAAGTTCGACCTCCCCTACTCACATGCGCATATAGCCCCAGTGGCCATTTTTCACATGTGTGCTGTTGAGCAGGCAGCTCGGCAATTTGCCTCGACAAGGGAGCCTGCCAGGAGCCCCCCGCTCCCGCCGGCAAGCAGCAGTGGGCCGGTGGAGCTTCAATCACGCTCTCTGAGGCCGACAAGTACATACCAAGGGCCCTGCGGGGGGGCGGGGGAGGTCAGACTTGGACTATGGATTGGTTTCCCATTGACTTCAAATTCCCTAGCGGCCAACACCCAGTTGCCTTAGAGAAATGTCCAACAGTTCATAATGCAGTGACCCATTTCCTGCTAGTCACTGCCAGCCACTGGCAGCCAGAGGTTCCATCTCCTGAACAATTTGACTAATAATCATTTACAAACCTTTCTTCTGAGAATTTATCCAGCCTTTTTTGAAACTAGTTGTGCTATTCACCATCAGAACATCCTCTGGTAACAAGTTAATTTCATTGGGTGCCCCCCAGTTCTAGCATTATGAGAAGGGAATAAATAACAATTACCTATTTATATTGTCAGCACCATTCAGGATTTGGTAAACTTCTATTATATCTCCCCTTAGACGTCTCTTCCCTAAGCTGAAAAGCCATAACCTAGTGAGTCTCTCCTTTTACGGAAGCTGTTCCAAACCCTTGATCGTCTTTGCTGCTCTTCTCTGCACTTTTTCCATTTCTACTGTGTCCTTTTTGACATGGAAAGAGTAGTTCAGATTATACCTTTTATTGGACCAACTTCTGCTGGTGAATGTATAGAAGTACAGTCCAATCAAAGATACTGTCTGAACTATTTTGTCTCCATCTTTTCCTGAGTGCTAACACCTAGTTTGAAACCCATAATTGTGGATATATGGGTGGATATATCCACCCATAATTGTGGATATATCTTTGTGCATCACTTTGCACTTATCAACATTGAATTTAACCTGCCATTTTATAGCCCAGTTTCCCAGACATGCAAGATCCTTCTAAAACCCTCCACATTCTGCTTGGGATTTAACTATCCTGAACAGTTATTCTGATTACTGCCAAAGTACTCAGTACCAAAATAACAAAAACTGCAACAAATATTTGAAACCATGAACAAAGCAGAAAACAAGTACCACTGATCTAAAACAGATTCCAATATATCAAATTGGTCAAATTGGTATTCACTTTGGATATTCATTTCAGCTCTACTGGAAAACATTGTGGGTTGGGTCTGAAAATACCTGGCCTGGTCTAGAAAGGGTTCAAAATCCAAGTTTCAGTGCTGAGACCTAGAGCTGTCACCCTCATGAATAAAGACATTTTCAGTCCCTTGAGGCCATGGCCGGCCTTAGAATTTGCAGACCCAGGGCAAAGATAAAATGTGGGTCCCCCTGGTGGTCCTGCCCCCTCAGAAGCATCTTCTATACCCCTATAGGGTATAGCCCTATAGGGTATAGGTGGCTGTGTTTGGGGCCCCGCTGAGAGGGATTTTGGCCTGGTGAAAATGGGGGCCACTGCGGAGCCCCTGGAAGTAGAAAAAAGAATGGGGCCCGGGGCAGTCGCCCCAGGTCACCCTGTGGTAAAGCTAGTCATGCTTGAGGCAATTTTGTCACATAATGGAATCCAGAAGTTAAGTGGCTTGTTGTGAATCTTTCATTCTTTCTTTTCTGGGCTTTGACAGACTGACTTTCATAACACACAGAGAGAAAGAAGTTCTGCAGTGGCCAGGCATGGCAATGGAAATTTCTTCCCCATTCCTCCCAAATGCAGTCCTCAGCCCAGTTTCCCTCCGTGCTGCCCGTGTAGGCAGCATTTCACAGCTTCGGCTGTTTTTGCTACACACAGGAGAGATGCCTAGTCTCAGCTGTGTAAATGTTTTAACTGAGATTCATGCTTGGCTATTCAGGTCATTGGTTTCCCTTCCGGCCCACACAGGCCAAAAAGCATCTACATAAGCATAAAGAGTCCAAAACCAACACTGTGTTTTTCACTTGAACACACCCACGGCACTTGGCTCACTCAAAGTACAGGATACAATGCCAGGCAATAAATTAATACTTTTGCCTGATATGAACTTACCATAATTTATATAAAAAAATATTAAATATCCCTGTTGTGTGGCTTAATGTATCCGATTTGGCAGAAACCCTTTCCAAACACGGAGCCCAAGAAAACCAAACTTTCAGTCATCTCAAAGGGGGGGAAGGGGGGGAGAGGGAGGGGGAATAGGCCTAACCCATCTAGGGAAGGGTTTTGTTTTTTTTGCTTTTTAAAAAGTATTTTTAAATAAAAGTATTGGATGATTTTTCCAGTCCATTTGTTTTTAAAAAATTCAAAATTCCTGCTGTGCAGATCAGGGGAATAGTTTATTTTGATCTTAGTGGGGCAATTTAAAAAACAAAACAAAACCCACAACACTATGTGGAGGGTTTTAACCATACAGTTTCCTTTAAAGTCAATGACTGCTGAGTGTGGAAAACCACTGTACTATCAATAGGCCTGGGTCAGAAGATTCAGACTTGGATCTGAGCAACCTCCACATTTGTGAAGAAATCCTCAGTTGGGCTCCGACACACTCAGTGCTTGGAACTCAGATCAAAACTGACCTGTTGTATTGATTCTTGAGTATGGGGATGAAGCAGGGCCAAGTCCTTTACCAGGCCAATAGCCACACACATCTGCCACAGGTGTCTTTGTTTCTATGTGGCTACTGCCGAATGGCTGAACTGGGCCTGCTTGTAGATAAGGTCACCGGTCGTGGATGGATGCTAAAGCATCCATTCAAATATATACTCCACCCTTTCCCTAAGGCTCAGGGCGACTTACAACACATGTAACTGCATATAAAAAACCCGTAAAAGCCCCACCCACACCCAACCTCCTAAGTTCTCCCACCCAACCCTATCCTTGCTTGCCAAATGCCTGACCAAACAAAAAGGGCTTACATCACATCCAGAAGATGAGCAGGCTTAGATGAATCTCCAAGGGAAGGAGATTGTGGAGCATCCACCAAGAATGCCCCTCTGTGTGCTCTTGTAAAACCTGTTGGGCAGATGGTACCTGCAAGGGGACGCTCCTGGCTGACCTCAGAGGCTGCGATGTGACATGAGGACAAAGCAGTCTTTCAGATCTTTGGGGCACAAGCCATTTAGGGCTTTATAGGTCAAAAGTAGCACTTTGAATTGTGCTCAAAAAGCTATAGGCAGTCAGTGCAGACTCTGGAGCACTGGTGTAATGTGCTCCCAGTGATCTACTTCTGATAGGAGACAAGCCACAGTGTTGTGCACCAGCTGCAGATTTCAAGCAGTGATCAAGGGCAGCCCCACAGAGAGCACATTTCAGTAGTTTAGACTTGAGGTTATGAAGACATGGATGATGGTGGCCAGATCTGAATATGAAAAAAAAAAGACAGAGCCTTCTCACAAGGTGGAGATAGTGCCAGTTCCTGACCACAAGTAAGTAGGTGGATGACACACACACCAAAGGGGCGTGGGGGGGGGGGGGAGAATCTCATTTATGGTTGCAAAATGATCTTCTCAATGATGAGCTCATTAAATATAATGCTTTTATTTAATTCCTGAGTCTTGGCCCTAGGTTATCAATCCTGCAAACGCATATGAGCAGCCCTCAGTTATGAGATGAGCCAATTACAGCATTTGAAATGGGTCAGAACAGAAAAGGTGTTCTGGGAGTTCTCAGTTCCCATTTCTTGTGTTTTGGTATACAAAAGCCTTCTAAGCAATGTAGCAGGGGAGTTCTCCCAGACCATGAGACACTGTAGGATTAGGACCCCAAACTATTCCGCCCACATACTTCTTAAAACAAAGTGCACAGCTTCCAAACCGTCTATATTTTTCAACAGTTCCTGATTGGGGCAAGCCCCTTCCCAGGCTCCCAAGCAAACGTTTGGAGCCTTGGACCTCCCTAGGACAATTCTGGCCTAGCCCCCTTGTGAGCAAGCTCAAGGCAGACACTGATGGCGCACAGTCAGGATACTCTGAGTCTCTAGAAGTAGACTCCAGGCTGAGCCTTTTCTTTTTCCTAGTGGTTCTTCAGTGAGCTGGGTGGCTCAGCCTTCTGTGTCACATTCCAATGAACAGATACTTCACATTAGTTAAGCCTTAATTGCTTTTACTCCTGAACCGTTTGACACTGAGGTGCATGAACGTGCCCCTGTGTTGGCCCCAACGACTTCTAAGGAGGCGGATACAAAACCCTTTTTGTTCTCTTGTAGCTTAAAAATTTCATTTTGAGCCCTGGTTGAGTAGAACAATGCATAAGCCTCCTGCATGGATATGGATTTGCAGGATCCAGGCCCCAGGGAGTATGGCATCCAGGATGATTTTTTCATGTAGGGTCCAACAATAATGTTAAGCTTCACCCCAAAGCCCTGTAAAGTTAGTAGAGTGACTTCTGTTGACTTCAGTGGGGCCAGGATTTAACTTAGTCACAGGGTTTCCATTTGATGATCATACAGGGAATTTGATAAACAACAGATGTGTCAATGTAAATAATTTCTCATGAAAACAAAAGGATCCCTCAATTTTCTATGAAGATCAGAATCTTTTTTATAGGCTGAAACAGAAATTTTCAGATCTAAACTTCCAGGCTCTCTCCACAACATAATAGTTGAACAAAGATGTATTGCATCTATGTTTGAGTCCTGTACTAAAGAAAACAAATATAGCTGCAAAGTGACACAGAAAGTTCATGCCAACTAAATACACCGTAAAGAACAGAATGAATTTCCTATTGCGCAATGGGCAAAAAATAATTCCATGCTAAAACCATAAAGAATGACAGAGTAGTGCCATAAGTCATGCGGCATTAAATGTCACCAGTTAAGTTTCATACCATTGGGTATAATAAGACAACATTACTTGTCCAAACTTTTCTTTCTAATTGACTAAAAGAGAACTTTTCTCAACACATACTTGGCTGCACCAGAGCTCAGCGCCTTACCTGAGGTGTAGATGACAGAAAAAAAAATCTGTTTTAGGGTAAATTTCGGAGTGAATTTAATACTCCTAAAAGTGAGCGACTGATTAATAAGCAGTGACTTGCTTCAGATGGCATGTTGACAGGTGCTATGCAATAGGGATGGGCGAACGCGGTTCGGAAGTTTGGAGTTTGGACCCAACTCGAATAGTTCGGTCGACCGAACTGAACGTTCGAACCAAACTCGAATTCAGAAGTTCGGAGTTCGAACCGAACTCGAACAGTTCAGTCAACCAAACCAAACGTTCGAACCGAACTCGAATTCGAACATTTGGTTCGGATGCGTTCGGTGAGTTCAGAATTGAATTTCCATTGGTTTCAATGGAAAACACATTATCGGCTGTAACTTTTTTGTTTTTTAAGCTATGTGGCTGAAATTTGGGGTGCCTCTACCTTCAATAGAACTCATTATGTGCACCAAATTTCAAAACAATTGGATAAAGGAATCCGATTTTAGAAGCAGTTGAATTATTGTATTTTGCAATATTCTACATATACATTCTTAGCTGTAACTTCTTTGCCTCACATCTAATGTAGGTGAAACTTGTTCAGTTTATACCCCTTCCCATATTAACTATCTTTGCCAAATTTCAGAAGGATTGGAAAAAAGGTCTTGGTGGTATAAGCAATTAACATATAAATGTATGTCTGACTATAACATCTTTGTAGTCCAACCAGTGTACATGAAATTTGGCAGGGCTATATATTTCACTTTCATGATCATCTCTGCCAAATATCAGAAAGATATTATAAAGGGTCCCAATTTTATATGCCTGTACAACATATGTAGAGAAGGGGCCTATGCCTGGGATTCTCTTATGTCACTGTGGTATAAGATCGGTTTGTGATGCAAATTGGCCAACAGAAATGTCAACCAAATATCCTCATTCTGTGCTGGGACCATCCCAACATATCTCCCCCACTTGTTTCTGGGAAGTCAGAAGCATCTGTTTAGGAAAGAGTCAATAGAAATTCTCTTATGTCCTCTGTCTCAGTGCTGCAGGATGTGATTGATAGTTGGCCAGCCTGGATGTGTTTAAACTATGTCTCCTGACTGCTGGGATGCTATCTCAGAAGTCCCAGTTATGTTGCTTATGCCCGCCACAGGGCCGCCCCCTATGCCCACCTCGAAACCACTACCAATTGGTCCTGTAAAGCTAGAAGCTTGCAGTAATGTGTTTGGCCATTGAATGTGTCTGTCAGTCTTTGGGGTTGCTCCACATCCTTCCTCCTACAGTCTCTCTCCCCCTGCCATGCAGGGTGCCTGCCTCTGACTGGCACTGAATATGCTGATATTCATCTGAATAATGATCTTCATGGGGACAAAATCTATTGCTTATATAATTGGGTCCCTTTATCAAAATCTCCTGTACATTTGCTGAAATAGCAGGAAAGGTATTTGATACATTCCTGTCAAATATCCTGTAAACAGAATGGAATATCAAAATGTAACAGCTGGAAATGTATTTTCAGGTTAATGTCTTATACCCTTGGGACCCTTTATCCACTCTTTCCTAAAATTGGCAGAAATATTAAGCATATGGAGGGATGTAATATGCACAAGTTTCATGAACATTGGATGCAAGATAAAGAAGTTGTAGTCATGAATGTGTATGGAGCTTTTCTTAAAATCACAACATTCAATTGCTTCTGAAATCAGTTTCCTTTACCTAGTCATTCCGAATTTTCGTACATTTGGTGCCCTCCATTGGAGGTACAATCTCCCTAAACTTCATCAAAAAGTAATAAGAAAAAAAAATGTTATAGCCAGAAATATGTTTTTTAGTTTTTTCCTTTTATTTCAAAAACTAAATGTCATTTTCAGTTCCCGATTGCACCGAACTAAAGACTGAACCGATCCCGACCGAACCGAATACCGAATCCAAACTCAACGTTTGACCCGAACCACCAAACGGCCGAACATTCGAACTGATGAACCAAACCGAACGGGCGAACCGAATGGACGAAACGAACGCAGCCGAACCGAACGGCCGAACCCGAACCACGATCTGTTCGCCCATCCCTACTATGCAACATTAGGTGTTTTTACGCACACATCTCTCCTGCATGTTTGCTGTTACATCCTGAACTTTCTGTGTGTCTAAATCACTCACCCAGATCTTAAACATCCAGCTCTTTGAACTTCTGCATAGAACTTCTCCCAGAGCTTTTGTGTGTCAAAAGTTCCTGGTAAACTGCTTTGCTCCAGGCAGCTGTGGTTGCTTGGTTTCCATGGCAGCCCCTCATGTCTACAGCTGCGGCTACTTTAGGCTGCCTCAGGGCAGTGTTAGTGTGAAGAATGCATCCTGGAACTTACTTGTGGACTTGTAAACCCAGAGGATTGAAAGACCAGCACTTTAAGGTGTGTGTAAAAATGCCTATTCTCTCATGCCCAGATTTACCAACCCATCTCTGCCATGATCAGCAGTGCTTTCGGCCACTCCACTTCTACGCCTGCCAAGGGTGAGGTAAGTTGGGACCAGTTCTGTGCAAGTAGGGCTGGACTCCCAAACCCAGTTGTGCTTTTGCTCTGGGTAAATGTCTGAACTAACACCTCTAGCACTGAATGCATGATGCACTAATCCACTTAGCTGCCATGGCCTGATGAAAATTCCATTAGATTAAATGATTAAGTTTTGTTTTTAAAGGAGCTAGCAGGACAAAGACTGGCTTTGGGAATTTTGCAGCCCTGGGTAAAACACCTCAGGAGCCCTCAACGGCTGCATTACAAGTTCCATTTGGGGGTTTGCAGTCTGAATGGTGCAAGTAGGGCACGCTCCTGATCTCTGCTACAATGAGGGCAAGGGGATGGCCATGGACCAGGACCTTCGAGAGCTGATGCTGAAACCAGAAGGCCACTGGCCCAGATGGGTTGCTCATGCTGTCCACTGGGGGGGGGGCAGGCCCTGGGCAGAACAAAGTGGTCCCAAAGCCAGCTTAGCCCAGAATTATTATTATTATTATTATTATAAGCATTTATATAGCACCAGCGAAGTACCTGGTGCTTTACAGAGAATAAGATAGACACGGTCCCTGACCAAGAGCTCACAATCTATTACAATCTAATACATTTTACTGTATTTATTGTAGAAGCACCTAGAAACCCCAGTCATGGACCAGAAAGTAGCACTAGAAGGAAAGTGGAGATCCATTTGGCCCCACCACCTGTTCACAGAAACCCCACCCTCTGTCCCATCAAGCAAGCACAGCTCTCTTTCTCCGCCAGCGGTGCCAGTAACTGCTTATACGATACCCAACAGGGACTGTGGATGGGACGTCTGGCCACTGCTGTAGATAAAAATAAATTATATAATAATTGTCATGACTGTATGCCAGCGCTTCCCAAACGTTTGGCCTGTCTGACCCCATTGTGAGACCGAATTACAATTCCATGCCCCCAGAGAGCAGCAAAGGCAAGCAAAACCCATCCGTTATCAATGGGGATTGTGGCCCATCTGCAGATGGCACAACCCCCATTTAGGGCCCCGACCCCAAGTTTAGAAACATTTGCTAGACTTATGAGAGGGTTAATATGTGATTCCCCTGCCAACACTTTCCCAGGCACTCCCTTTCCTTTTCATTTGTCATCACAACACAGTGCTTTCATGTAAGCTTTTCAGCTTCATTTATGTTAATTAATAAAGTATTTTTATGGTGCCAGCAATGTGCCTGGCTCTGAACAGTTGGAATCCGAGACAGGTTCCTGCCCCAAGGGCTTACAATCTAGGACAGGCAATGGAGGAAGGAACATAGGAGGAAGAGACAGAGCTACATACATTCCCATTTTACAGATGGGAAACTGAAGCAGAGCGCTAGTGACTTGCTCAAGGCCTAAAATGGGATTTGAACCCTGGTCTCCTAGGTCTATGCCCACACATTTTATCCCCTAGGCTACACTGGCCCCCATTTGCTACTAAGATGTTTAATAAATGCAGAGCGTATGGAGATTATGTGGTAACTTATTTGGGAGCAGCCTGTGTACTGAGTAGCATGAGAAAACTAGCCGCTGGTGGGGAAATTAATAATTGTAGCTAGTATTTTGGTTTTTTACACCTGTCCAGGTAATTGGAAAAGACAGCTCTTCACTGTCACCTCCCCTCCCCGCAGAAGCAGGGAGAACAACAGAGCTGTTGATTCTATCAAGCGAGGCTTGTCGTGTGGTAAGAACAGACTACAATTTCTACAAACTCACTAGTTTGAAGGAAACCACTTGATCCTCCAGCTCAGCTGTCTAGCGCTGGCACTAGTCATCAGCACCACTTTTGCGAGTCCCATATACTTCAGTGGTGTTTGTGCCAACACACAACAGTGCAGGGTTGCCACCTTTTGCAGTTTGACCCTGAAACTCTCATAGGCCAAAATGGGAGTCTCAGAGTTAAACTGCAAAGTTGGCAACCATACCGAACTTGTAGTTTTAGCAGTATACTTCTCCAGCTTAAGGGGCGGTTCTCTCTCTCTTTGTAGCACTGCTCAGTGTGAAGGAACCTGCCCACAGGAGTAGCAGCATTCCAAGAAGCGTGATACTTGGGCACTGGCAAGAGGAAATTACAGCATGGGCTCCAGGAAGAAGAGACTGAGAAGCAAACATTAAGGTAATTCTGGGCGCTGTACTTCCTGAGGCCTATTTGGAATTTTAAAGAGACAATGAAGGGCTATCCAAGGGGATGGGACTGAATGGCTTCAGTGGAATTAATCTCGTTTTACCATGGTCTGAGTGGGAAGAGTCACGCCCCAGGTCTGAGCATACAGGAGCAAAGCGCTCTCTTGTTTAGCTGCAATGGACTTCTAAGGCCACACAAATGTGGCTTGTCACAAGACCTCTCCTCTTTAGCCAACACAGGGCTGCAATCATGTGCCACTCTCAAAGTCTGCTTGGCGCTGCCCCCAGAAGTCCTGGATGAACCCTAGACTCCTACTCTATGCCAATCAGTCAGGAGCAGGAGCATCCACATCCCCCGTAGCATAAGTTCTAGGCTGGGACTCTCTGGGTAAAAACAAACATGATGGTGGCCCGCTTTTGCTTACTCTGGTCTGGGAGCCACTCACACATCTGTTTTGGTGCCACCAGATGTTAGTCCGGAACTGCCCTGGGGTGGGTAGGTGGCTTGCCTGGACTGCGTCCTCAGTAGGGCTGAAACGAGAATGAAGTTTATTCTCACGGGCATCTCGAAACCCTGGTCAGATCTTGCAAGATTCTCAAGAACCTCAAAAATACCCCCCAAATGGTCTGTGCATGTGCAAAATGGTTTGTGCCTGCACAGAACAGCCCTGGTGGCCATTTTTTGGCTATTTTGAGGTTCTCAAGAATATCGCGATGGTGCCAGATTCTTGCGAGATTCTCAAAATGAGAAAATCTCGATGAAAAGATTATTCTTAACGAGATTTTTGAGAAGGGCGAAATCCCATTTCAGCCAGAGCCCTCAGAAAACTCAGAGGTCACAACCTGGGCTAAGGGATGCCCACATGGGCCAATGCAGGTCACAGTGGGCTAGCACGACTGTTCTGGCCCACCTTACCTGCCGCCATGGCTATCTGTCTTAGTTGGGGGGCAGGGCACTGGGAGCAAGGCTGGGATAGGGCCGGCCACCTGCATGTTTGTTGAGCTCCCCACCCTCCCCTGGCGGTGCAGGTGGCAGGATGACTTTCCAGCCAGGGGCACACTTGTTTGGTGCCTTGACCCAGCCCAGGCTGTGGAGGCTGCCGTTTCCTGCCCTGGGCCAGGGAGCCACCACGCTGCCCACATGTCTGTTTTTACCCTTTGTTTGGAACGGGGCAGGTGGAATAGTGGAAATAGTTTTGACCAAGGCAGCCAACGACCTAAAGGCATCCCTTAACTTCTGACCTGGATGACTGAGGGAATGGGGGGATGCAGGTTGTCTGTTTGCGGGAAGCAGACACACTGTCCTTCTCCACATGTAAGCCAAAGAACTCCATTCCTGCCCACCACACTTATGGTTTAGTGAGGTTACTGAGAGTGATCTTATGAGTAAAAGCAGACATGACCTGATCTTGGCCTGCTTTGGCCTGGGACCCACCTGTACATGTGTGCCGGCGCTGCCAGATGTTGGTCCAGGATTGTCCTGGATTGTGATGACAGCCAGCCTGGGCTGTGACCCCAGAAAATCTCAAAATCTCCTCTGAAAATCTCCAGGCCCCAGCGGGCCCCAGCGGGCGAGCATGTCTGTTGTGGTCTGGCCAATCCGGCCCAGGGGCCACCATGGCCGGCAGCCATGCCTGTGCCTCATTGACCTCCATGGCTGTCCATTGTAGCAGGAGGGGGGGCGCTGGTAGCACTCCCTGGTATGGGTGGGGTTGGCTGCCTGTACCTTTGTTGTGCTTCCAGCCCTACTCGGGCTGTGTGGCTGGTGGGATGGCTCCCCGGCCGTGTCACCCGTGATTTTCTGCCCCGGGAAGCAGTCCCGCCAGCCGCACGTTTGTTTTTACCCTAGGATTTAATTTTATACTAGGCTCTAAATGAGAACATTCATGCTGTGGAAGTGTCACCTGATGAAATTATGTTGAGAGTGGGGGGTGAGGGAAAAGGGCAACTCAAGGTTAAAAAAGCCAGACCAGCTGTACAAAAACGGGGCAGATCCTGCATTTCAAGCAGGGTTTAATCCAACCTTGGTCAACTGCCAAATCCCTCTCTTCCTCATGGCAGTCTCTGAAGCTTTTATATTATAGGGATTACATATATCTATGTATAAAAGCCGCCATGTATAAGAAATTGGTGGATGCTGATGTTGGCACATGAGCCAGGATATGAAATAATGATGACGCACGTAAGCAGTAAAGGAGCTGTTTTTTCAGAGCAACTTCACTCAACAGCTAGGAAAGGAAACCAGGAGAGGAGAAATTTATGACTTCAAACCATCTAGAAACTGTCCTGTCCCACCTCCTTCCCTTCCTTCCCTTTCCAATACCCCCACAGCCATGACAATATTTGGAAACCAACAGTGAAGAACTGGCATCTTCTTGTTTCATTTATTTCTGCCAAGAAGGATCCTTCAGCCTCATACACCTGGTTGAAAACCATACCCAAAATGAAGCCAAGCAGCAAACAACATAGAAAAAAAAATACTCTGTGTCCTGGTCTAATTAACTCCGATTCTCAAAGGAAATCAAAATGTGCACCACTGCTGAGCTGTTACAACACCACAAACACACCATTGAGAGACCCATTTCCAGCCTCTAATTTGTCAAAATGTCAGTCTCCTTTACCATACCTTATAAAACAAAATCTGTATAAAATTCTGAGCACTAATGTGTTTCACAGGATACCCAGTGAGAACACAGCAAAAATCCTGCCCATGGCTCTGTGAATGGATAGCATGTCATGGGGCATGGGTATCCTTACGTAGAAGTACATACAGCATTAGTTCAACTTTAGGACGGGATTATTTTTTGTTCTGCTTTTCAAACTTCAGGACAAACCCTAAGACTTAACAAAAAACCAACAACAAACCTACTACAGTTGTCTGAGGGAGAGATTGCATCTGCAAGAATTCATATTCATGTGATATACTCTCAATTTATATAACTTGGAAGAGGGAGAAATATCTGTGGAGATTTCTTGAGTCCACTTTGTTGCTTACATAGGATTCTCCTTTACACATGCTAGAACAAGAGGCTCTTTATTTTAGGCCAGTTTGATATTGCTACCTGCAACAGAACTGTCACACTTTCCTTACAACATATGATAGTATTGCGTTCCAAATCTCCTAGTCTAGGGGTCATTCAATGAAAGTCACTGCAGGGACATGCAGTGTAAAATTTACACCAAAGGAGGAACAGAGAAGGAACAGAGGAACAGAGAAGGGCCCAAGCAAAGGGTGTAACTATTCTGAACACAGGAGGTTTGAGGAGATCTGGATGCAAATTTTGAAACTGGTCCTTATTTTGATGGTGGCCCAAACTCAACCCTGAATTATCTTGCACTCTGGGGCATTTGACATCAGGTTCTAAGTCTCATTGTTTTGGCAGGAGACCATCTTTGTCTATAAAATAATTCTTATTACTATTGTATCTGAGAACTTCACCACCCTTACTGTATTTATTTATCCCCATAGCACCCCTGTGAGGAAGACATTTTACCCCGTGGTTGCGCAATAGGGAAATGATTTTGCCCAAGGTCACAAGTTAGTCTGTGGCAGAACAGGAAACTGAAGCTGGGTCTTTGAACTCTCAGAATAGCACGCTATGCAGCGGACCCTCCTCCTTCCTCTTCCCTGACCAGGGCATGGAGATGGAGTAGGTGAAATGATATCTTTTACCGAACCAACTTCTGTTGGTGAGAATATGCAAGCTTTGGGGTGAGAGAAGAGAAACTTGATGTCAGTAGAGTTAATCTGAGATGTAACTATCCCTAGTTAAGCAAATTTAGTTTTTTCTGCATTAATTCCCCTAACCTTTGTTCCCAGATTCACTCAACAGCACTTTTGCTGGTTTCTGATTTCTGGAAGATTTTGCCCCTGCTCTGACTGGGTAGGCTGTTTCAAATATGGTAAGCAGAGAATACTGATGAATGAAACTAGCCATTTCTCTCTTGCTCCCGCCTCTATTTGAAGCCAGAGATAGAGTGTGGTCACTGTGTTGGTCCCAAATGACAGAGAGACAGACCACTTTATCTCTCCTCTATTAGAAGACGACTGTAGTACAAAAGTATGCAGAAAGTTTGGCATGAGTTAAGAGAGCGTATAAATCCATGGATGGCCTAAGATTTATTAGTATTTGACAAAATGGTGTCCAGGACCAGTAGACAGCAAAACTGGTGATAATGTGCGCTGACTACTACTTGAGCCAAGCCTGTTTTTCTTATTCCTCTGGGCTTTGCAAAGGCTATGAGCAGTCACTGAGTAGTGCTTCCTGGTTTTCAGCATCTAGCCTGAGAGTCAGGCTGCTTTTAGACGTGTGCGGCGAACATGCTGCATAAAATCATGCTGAATGTAAATATCCCACGTGTGGGATTTAGACGTGACATTTCACGTGTTAAAGCCAGTTGCACGTTCTTTTAAAGCCACAAATTAAATACATCGATGTTGGTGAAATTATTGCCTCCCACGGGTTCCAATACCATCTCTATGCTGATGACACCCAACTCTATCTCTCTACCCCCTCTCTCTCCTCCTCTGTCCGCTCACGCCTCGTCGACTGCCTCTCTGATATCTCCGCCTGGATGTCCCGACGCCAACTCAAACTGAACATGGCCAAGACTGAACTCCTCATTTTTCCTCCATCCCCCTCCTCTCCCTCTGACCTGACCGTCTGCATTGATGGGGTCACCATCCGTCCTGTTCTCCGTGCCCGCAGCTTGGGCTTCATTTTTGACACGCACCTCTCCTTTAAACCTTACATTGACTCTGTGGCCAAATCCTGCCGATTCGCTCTCCTCAACATTGCCCGCATTCGCCCCTTTCTATCTGTCTCCTCGGCCAAAATCCTTGTTCATGCCATGGTTATCTCTCGCCTCGACTACTGCAACCTCCTCCTTGCTGGCCTCCCTCGCTCCCACCTGTCCCCCCTTGTGGCGATCCAAAACTCTGCCGCCAAGGTCATTCACTCTGCCCGTCGCTTCGACCATGTGACGCCTCTCCTCCTCTCCCTTCACTGGCTCCCCCTTCCTGAACGTATCCTGTTCAAACTCCTGGTTTTCACGTTCAAATCGCTCCATGACCAAGCTCCCCCTTACCTCTCGGACCTAATCGCCCTACGCGCTCCTGCGCGCGCTCTCCGCTCTTCCGCTGTCCCCTCCCTCGCTCTCCCTCGCTTCTCCTGCTCGCCCAACCGCCTTCGTCCCTTCTCCCTCGCTGCCCCGCATGCCTGGAACTCCCTCCCTGCCGACATCCGCCTCGCCTCCTCCCTCCGCTCCTTCAAATCCCTCCTCAAGACCCACCTTTTCCATGCTGCCTTTCCCAATGCCCTCTAGTCTTTCCCCTTGCTCTTACTGTCAGCCCTCCTCTGCTGACTGCTGCTACCGACCACCTTGTAACCAAGCCAAGTACACGCACCTGAGACTTCGCATCCGCCTGAATGTTTGTTTGTCTTCTCCCATGTCTCTCCCGCTGTCCCCTCTCCTTGTCTCCCCCTCCTTGTCTTTTAGATTGTAAGCCACAGGTAGGGACCGCAGCTGATTATATGTTCTGTACAGCGCCAGGTTGTTACTGGCGCTTTATAAATGTTTAATAATAATAATAATAATAATTAGCGCTTTTAAAAGAACGTGCAACTGGCTTTAATGCACGAAATGTCACGTCTAAATCCCAGAGGTGGGATATTTACCCGCAGTGTGATTTTATGCAGCGTGTTTGCTGCACACGTCTAAAAGTGGTCTCAGACTGAGGGATCCACATATTGCAAGCCTATTCTAGAGCCAGATAGGAGGGCAGCTGTTAATTTACCACAGTTTCTAGGACCAGTTCCCAAATGCACTTGAGATATATTCAAATGTATAATCCCAGGTTCCACCACAGCATCATGACAAAGCAAAGGTATTTTCATTTCCTTATAAATTTGCCTTGTCGTGGCCAGAGAGCTTAATGTATAGTGGTACTTTAAAACCTTTGCTGTTCTCAAGAGAGGAGGCCTTTTTTGGCAGCCATCCTTACTATTTCAAACAACATAAGGTTTTTCTTGGGTTTAATTTATAGCCTTGAAAGCTAGTAGCTTTTCCATTCTGCAGTTAATGATGCTGAAAGCTGGAAAGTAATGGGGCCATAAAACAATTAGGGCTCTATTTTGAAAGCCTTGATGAATTCTTTATCCTTTGCAAAAAGGATTCACTCTTCCTTTTTGGTTACCAAGCCTCAAGAGTAATTTTCATACATGCATTTTTTAAATTATTTTTTTTTACTTTGCACTAGAAAAACATGATGACTTTTTGAAGAAGACCAGCTCCTCCATGCTTATTGTGCACCCCAAGGGTATGCTATTGGAAATGCCTGCCAGAAAGGAAACATTCAAAGCGGATTATGCATTTAATTTGTAATGGCAGACCTGTTTAAATCAAAAGGTGCACTGCTCCCACTATAGGCCATCCAAAAACATTCACAAGGGGCAGGGTTAAGACAGCCGCCCCTTTCCAATGTGGTCACAGCCCCTACGAAGCACTTTGGGTATTTTCAAATGTGATGCTACCATGGGTGGCCACGCTTTACCCCGGCATGGCCACCCATGGTGGTGTCATGTTTATTCCTGTCCGCCGGACATTTACTGCAGGTGGGAACAAATAGGTCCTGGACCATGGAAGGGCTAACTCTGGGTTGTGTACTGGGCTCCCTGCCAGAGCACATCCCAGAGTTAGCCCCGCCATGGTCCGGGGAAGCCATTCCCGGACTGTGGTAGAGCGCACCGTCACATATGATGGCCTGCTCTATCTAACTCCAGCTGGTGGCTGGAGCTTTTCTGGGCGGGCGCAGTGGCCTCATAGGCTGCCGCACCTGCCCGTCATGAAGGGGGCTGCGCCAAACAGCATGGGGGGGCAGGCCGTGCAGAACATGTCCACACATCCCCCCGCCCTCTCCCCGGCTCTGGCACATTTGTTCGGTGGTAAGGCCAGATCCTGCCTGGAGTGAGGGCTCTCACCCTGGACAAGATGAAAGCGTGGTGGTGCTCGGCCCCGTCATGTTTGAAAATACCCTGTGACATTACAGCACTACACAGGGGTGGAGAATCCCACATCTGGGGAGCCGAGTCCAAGCCCAAGGGACTCAGGCTAGTAGAACACCTGACTGACGGTCCAAGGGAACCAGTTGGGTTTCATCAGGCTCAAGTTGGGCCATGGGCCTCTAATTCAAAAGACAGCAGCCCATATACGGTGCAACGCAAGTCACGAGGACCACATCACCACAGTGCCCTTCCTGTGTATCTCTCTCCTGAAGATATTTTAGGGTGGAAGATGATGCAGGGGTAGGGTGGGCAGATATGCAAATTTTAGAGGACTCTTATGAGAAATACAGGTTGGCTCCAATGCAGCCCTACAATCTGTATTTCTCATAAGCGTCCTCTAAAATGTGCGTATCTGGCCACCCTATGCAGGGGTCTGGGTTGGGAAGAGGAAGACTGGGACACCAGCAGCTGTTTGGTGAAGTAGTTACTGAGTCATGCCCCCTCTGGTGTTTGTGTCTCCTCCGGCTACAGATGTTTCAGGATGGAAGATGCTGTAGGCAGCTGCTGAAGAAGGGCAGCACCTAAGGGCACTATCCATTTGGCAGCTGTCCGGCAGTTTCCGGGGCTTGGAGCGGAACATTTTCTTTCCCGTAGCGGTGACTTTGTGTTTGGAAGATATTCCTGGCCTGCCCCTTCTGAATTAGAGGCTTTGCTTCTGTTTATATGTTTTTAAACGACTTGATTTTTAAGGTGGTTGTTGGAGTGGGAGAGATGAGGGAATATGGGAGGCTGGGGGATGGATGGGTGAGATTTATGCAATGACCTCCCTGTGAGAGACGGGACTATGGGCATGGGGGAGAAGAGTGATTCTTAGGGTAGCAAGATATGCACGTTTTATTTATTTATTTTAGTAGATTTCTTCACCGCCCCCTCCTACCACAGTAGCTCAGGGCAGCATACAACAAAGCTAAAACACACAAACACCAAAATATAAAAATATAAACAATAAAATATAAAATCTATAAAATCTGTATTTTGGAGAATGGGTGGACAATAGATTTGAGTATTTTATAATGTGTTTTTACTTTCTGTAAGCTGACCCGAGTCCATTGTGGAGAAGGGGAAGGTAAAAATCTAAAATAAAATTAATAATACTAATAATAATAATAGTGCTTGACCCACTGGTTCCCTGAAGATAATGCAGTTCAAGGTCTCAGTTACGTTATTCAGAGCCCTCCCTGAGAGATCGATTTTCTCTCCTACAACAGTTGTGACTTTGCATAAGAGCTATTTTCTACTGTTACCATAAAACAATCAGCCAATAAAGGGAAGCCTGGGAATGCAGAAGTTACAACTTTCACAGGAATGAAGCAATACTATGAAACTTGTTCCTTTGAGAAGGCTGACCATCTTGCAGCCTAAATGCAAAACATATTTCACTGACTCAGTTTCTAGTCAATAAATTCTACACATACAAATATTTTTTTTCCAAAATAATCAATTTGTTCCCAGTCTGGAAAACAATGTGGGGAATGATTGTTACTATCTCTGATTTGGAAGGCACTTGGGTATTTTTTTGATGGAGGCAATATGCAGGGAGATAGGTATAAACTGACAATTTAAATTTAGGGCACTCTTTAAGTGGCAATTCCTTTGAAACTGTAGTCTGAATTGTGGCAGATTAAGAAAACTACGGCAACTGCCATTATTTCCAGGAGATACTGGCCTGAGAAAACTGCTGTAGAGCCTTAAAATGATTTTGAAATTATGGAGGAGGGATTTGTTTTTTGTATCTAAGTTAGCATTTTGAAGCTTTCAAAATTGCAAGTGTCATAATAAATACTCCCACCAGAGAAAGCCTGAAATGCAGTTATATGCAGTAGGGATGTGCGAACATGGTTCGGATGTTTGGAGTTCGAACCGAACTCGGTCTGTTCGGACAACCAAACTGAACTCGATCTGAACTTGAAAATGATTGAACAGTTCGGCCGCATTTGGGTGAGTTCGGATGAGTTCGGGTGAGAAAAATGTGACTGGAAGGCCCAGGGAGGGGGAGGCAGCTGAGGAGCAGACTTCCTGGCACCAGGGGTGGAGAGGCTTGGAGTAGCAGCCAGCCTGCCCAATCACCATCCCTTTTCTCCTCAGACCACTGGCTT
>QEPC01014892.1:1572213-1607612 GCA_003113815.1 Sphenodon punctatus | reverse complement strand
ACAGTTACATCTCAGGATCTCAAAACCATCCCATTTCCAGCATTGTGACCACACCTAAAGATCTCCAGACTCACAGTTACATCTCAGGATTTAAATAAAAAGCATCCCATTTTCAGCATTGTGAACATACTTAAAGATTGCCAGACTCACAGTTACAGGGGGCATGGTGTGGGGACCCTCGGGGGGTGGGGGGACCCTCGGGGGGTGGGAGCAGGGTGGGGAGACCCTTGGGGGCATGGGGGAACCCTCAAGGGGTGGGAGCAGGGTTGTGGGGAGGGATCACTTACCTGGCTGCTGCTCCGGTGGTCCCCGGCGGCCTGGGCTGCAGGCAGAGGTGTGTGTGTGTGTGTGTGACTTTACCTTGTTTTAAATTGCCCGCATGTCCTGCTCCTCCGGAGCTAGGACGTGCGGGCAATTTAAAAGCTAAAAACAAAAACCCAAAAGTTCCCTGCCTTGCCGCTCCCCCCCGCCCGCCGCTCTGAGCGGCAGATGGGGGGGGGGAAGAGTGGCAGGGAAGTGGCTGAGGCTGGCAGTGCGCTGTTTGAATGGAGAGGGAGCACAACAGCGCGCTGCCATCCTTGTCCCTGAGCATGTGCGTCTGAAGCAGGGAGCAGCACACATGTGCGCTGGTCTCTGCCTCAGTCGCCCGGCCCAAAGCTTCTCGCCTGGGCGTTTGCATCAAGCGCCCAGGCAAGAGGTTCCATTGCACCCATTAGGCGCAATGGAAAAGGCTAGCCCCTCCCTCCACAGCACGTCCTATGCGTGCTGTGGACTGAGGGGTTCAGCCACCCAAATCACGTTTTCAATAGAAAACGCGGTTTGGGTGGCTGAGCAGCTCAGCCTTTTTGTCCCTTCCGGGACCCACTTTCAGAGCGGCTCTGAGAGTGGGTCCCGGAAGGGAGATCACTGCCAGCACCAGCAGCCTCTGAAGCAGAAGTCAGAGGCTGCTGCTGCTGTCAAAGCGGCGTCGCGGTTTTTTAAAAAAAAACACTAGAGGAGCGGCAGGGGTCCCCCATAGCGGTAGGGGGGCAGTGCCCCAAACTGCCTGGGGGGAGGAGGAGGGGGGAGCCACCTCTGACGCAGCAGGTGATTTTCATGATTAGCTTTTTCATTAATTCAAATGGTACAGATTTTGAAGATCCAGAGATAAACGTATCACAAAATTGCACAAGAGCAAACCCACCATATTTATAAAGGACCCAAATGATTCCTCATGTACTGTTTAGCAAAGCAAGCAAGCATAATGCAACAGTTTGATGTTTCTGCTGGGAAGCTGCATCACTGCCAAAACAGCATCAAAAACAGTAATCCAACCACAAAAATCCAGATTGATGAAAAATGAAGAGATTCCTTTAAAAAAATATAATTAATGATTTTTATTTTTATTTTTAAAAATGCAAATAAGTTTCCCAGACTGCATTTCTGTCAATATTGGGTATTTAATATATTAAAAATACCCACAAAATACTAAGGAGACCTCTCAGGAGGTCTGTGAAGTATCTTGTGGTTTTATCTTCAGCAATAGCTCATGGGCTGCTTATGTTCAGCAGCTGCGACAAGGGCCCTGATGCCATCAGAAGATATGCTGGTCAGCCGCTCACAATGTTGGCACCCCCATTGACTAGATCACAGTTAATTTATTTAATTTATTGTTTAAATTTGCTACCCCACCCCTCTCACCTGATGGTGACTTGGGGCGACTTCCAATGTATATAAAACAGTAACATATACCTGACCTCCCTCGTCCATGCCTTCGTCACCTCGAGGCTGGACTACTGTAATGCGCTCTACGTGGGGCTGCCCTTGTTCCTGGTTTGGAGGCTGAAGCTAGTGCAGAATGCGGCAGCCCGGCTCCTTTCGGGGATGGGCCGTTGGGAGCACATAACACCTGTGCTCCGGGCTCTGCACTGGCTGCCAATAGCGTGCCGAGCCCGGTTCAAGGTTTTAGTATTGATCTATAAGGCCCTTCATGGTCTGAGCCTCTCGTATCTCAGCGACCGCCTCGCCCTCCGCGCACCAGAGCGACTCCTTCGGTCTGCCGGGGGCGCCTTCTTGGAGGTCCCCCGTGTTAAGCGGGGAGCCACAATGGAGAGGGCGTTCTCAGTGGCCGCGCCGTGCCTTTGGAACTCCCTCCTGGAGGAAGCTTGCCTGGCCCCAAGCCTGTTGACATTCCGGCGAAAGTGTAAAACCTGGCTGTTCGCCCAGGCCTTTGGGGAAGGGGGGAGGGGTTTTATTCCCCTTCATCCTATTTATTGTTTTATTTTGTTGTTGTTCCCTAGTCCTGTTCTAATGGTTGGAACTTCTTTAAGTGTTTTAATATGTTTTATAGATGGGTTTTATATTTGTATTTTATTGTAAGCCGCCTCAAGCTGTTTTAGGAGGGACGGGGTAAAAATCCAATAAATAAATAAATAAAAGTACAAAATACAATTAAAAAAAAATATACATCATAATATATCTGACCATTTCTGTGCTAAACAAATGTCTCCCTCCCATCCCAACCCATTAACTCATCCTACCCTCCCCCTGGCTGAATGCCTGATGGAAGAGTCAAGTTTTACGTTGCCGGCGGAAAGTGAGAAGGTTTGGGCTGAGACGGATCTCCACTGGGAGGGCGTTCCACAGAGCTGCCGAGAACACCTGCCTGTCTGTGCGGACCCTCCGATAGCACTGGACTTCTAGGAGGGCGCTCCTGGGTGACTACAGGGGCTGCTTAGGGGTCCAGGGAGTGAGGTGATCCTTCAGATAAGCAGGTCCCACGCCACGTAGGGCTTTAAGAGTCAAAAGTAGCATCTTGAATTGGGCCTGGAAGGCAATAGGAAGCCAGTGCAATGCCTGGAGCACAGGTGTAATATGCTCCCTGCGGCCTGTCCCCATAAGGAGGCAGGTCGCTGCATTTTGCACTAGCTGCAGTTTTCAGATCATGAGCAAGGGCAGCCCCACGTAGAGCGCATTGCAATAGTCCAGCCTCGAGGTGACGAATGCATGGATGACAGTGGCAAGATCAGAGTCCGAGACATATGGATGGAGGCTCTTCACCAGATGCAATTGGCGGAAGGCGCCCCTGGCCACAGCTGACACCTGCAAATCCAGGAGTGCCCCCAGGCTCTGCACAGATGGAACCAATGGAGGATGGACCCCTCCAAATACAGGGGGTTACCCCTTCCCCCCAGACCTCCTACCCCGCCCACCAGCATCACCTCTGTCTTGTTGGGATTGAGCTTCAGCCAATCACCAACAGAAGCCAGACACCAGGACAGCAACAAGACTGCAAGGCCTGGGTCACCTGAAAATGATAAATACAGCTGGGTATCATCCATGTATTGATGAAAGCAGCCCCCCCCCCGCCCCGCCCCCGCTGCGCACGACTTCCCCCAGCGGCTTCATATACACATTGAATAAGAGAGGGGACAGAACGGAACCCTGTGGGACCCCACATGGGAGACCTCCAGAGTATGATGTGCAGTCCCCTAGTAGTTGTGAAGTCCCCTAGTACAGTTCTCCCACTCAGACTGAAATTCTGTATTCTCACTGGAGATTTCTACGAGAATTTGGTCAAGTGTCTAATTCCACAATCAATGCTGCAACTGCAGCAGTACAGAAAGAAAGAATTCAAGGGGCCTCCTCTTCTGTTTTATCTACCAATTGAACATTGTTGGCCAGAGTTGTCTGACTCAGTGGGAAACAGCTGAATGCTTCGGTATTGTAATGGCATCTGTTCAGGCTGCAATATGATGCCCACACACTTTTCAGGAGAAGAATGGCCCTGTCCTCAGTTTCCAACAGCAAGTCTCTCCCAAACGTTTTTTCCTCCTGCCTTCTTTCCCCTCTGTTTATTTTCTTGAATTGGCTGAAGTGTTTCCAGTCCGAGTTTGCCCAGCAGTACATTTGATTTGACTTTCCATTTTTCTCCCACTCACAAGGTAGTCTCATTCGAACCTCACTGCAGTTTAATAGCTAAGTCTGCTGACTAGCAGCATACTCAGATTGCAGAATGAGAGCTCAGAGCAAAAGGAGAAGGCAATTCTCTTTTAAAAAATAAAATCAAGCTGAATGTTACTCAAGAAGAGGTGATACCACAAAATATTGTGGCCAATTCACAGTACAGGGCAACCAAATGTTGGATATATCATTATTTCAATTGCACTTTCACTGTTCGGAGTGCTTCACAATCCTTGGCTAGTTCACTCTCACAACAACTCTGTGAGGTAAGTCATTATTATTGCCATTATACAGATAAGGAATCTTGATGACATGAAAATGACTTGCTTAAGGCAATCCAGAGAGTTCATGGTTAAGACAGGATTTGAACCCTGATCTTCTAAGGTTCAAGTTCAATACTTTATCCATTAGGCTGCACTAGATATGCCTGAAGGCCTCAAAGAAACAAACAAAAATATAATTATACAGTGTGGAGGGAAAAGGCATCCTTAGGAATTGTGGGGCCCTGGGCAAAGGGTTCTCTGTGGCTGTATCAGTCACACATGCCTAAGGATATACATGACTAGGAAGCTATATGATTAATATGTTGGTTCCAGTGCAGCCCTGAAACATGTATTTTTCATAAGCGTCCCCTTTTAATGATTATTATTCGTTTATTTTTATCCCGCCCCTCCTGCTTCCAGCACCACCAAATGCCTGTTGGAAGAGCCAGGCCTTACATTGCCACTGACAAATCAAGTAGAATCAACAAGGTCGAGTTCTCCTTGTCGAGTTCCACTTGTAAGTTGTCGACCAAGACCACAAGCACACAGTCTCAGTGCCATAACCCAGACAATAGCCAGACTGCGAGGGATCCAGAAAGCTGATGCAGTCCAGATGCACCTGAAGCTACCGGGCCACCAGCCGCTCAATAACCTTCCCTAAAAAGGGAAGGTTAGAGACAGGCTGGTAACTCATTGGTGAGTCAATGTCAAATGATAGTTTCTTGAGCAAGAGTCGGACCACTGCCTCCTTAAGGCAGCACAGCACCCTGCCCTCCTGAAGGGGGTGTTAATCTTGGCTGCCAAAACCGGCCCCAATATCTCCCCACTGGGTTTCACCAACCAGGATGGGCAAAGATCTAATTCACATGTAGTTGCCCTAACAGAGCCCAGCACATCCTCCGCATCAGCAGGTGTCATCAATTGAAACTGATCCCACAAATTATGACCAGACAGGGCATTTCTAACCTCTCGCTCTGCCACTGCCCCCAAAATGGCAGAGTCAAAGTTGTGCTGATTGTGAGTGATTTTATCTGCAAAATACACCATAAAAATATCACAGCGGGCACTGGAACACTCCAGTTCCAAGTGGAGACAGGCTGGACTGAGCAAACCCCTCACCACCTGGAAAAGCTCCACCAGACATGACTTAGCAGATGCTATTATGGCAGCAAAAACCTCTTTGCTGCCCTCACAGCTATGACATAGTCCGTCAAAAAGTATTTATGTCAAAATCGATCGTCTTCAGCATGAGTACGGCGCCACCAGTGCTCTAACCATCTCTCCTCACGCTTCAGTCACCCAGGTCCTCCATAAACCATGGGGACCTGTGATGCCGAAATGCTGGGAGCGGAAGCCTGGAAGCCACACAATCAATGGCCTCAGCCAACCAGCCATTCCAGAAGGCCACGAGGTCATCGATGGAGCAGCCATCAAGGTCCACAGGCATTTTCCCCAGAGCATTTAGGAAGTCAATAGGCTCCATAAGTCTCCAGGGGGCGGACCATGCTAATAGGTCCCACACTCCACCAGGGGCCTAGGTGCACTGGGATGAAGGCTTGCAGGAGGTAATGATCTGACCATGACAAGGGTGAACATATAACACCCCCAATCATAGGACCCCCTGCCTCAAGGTCAGTGCAAAATATCAAGTCCAGAGTATGCCCCCTCTCACGTGTCAGGCCAACTACTACTTGGGACAGGCCCATGGGTGCCATGGAGGCCATGAACTCCTGCTCTGCACCACATAATTCAGCCTCGGCGTAGATGATGAAGTCCCCCAAGACTATACGTCTGGTAGACCTCAAGATCAACCCCAAGACCAGATCAGCTAGAGCTGTGCAGTGGGGTGCATGGTACAACAACAGTATCCCAAATCTGTCCCCAGCCAAATCAAGCACAAGGTGGAGGGGAGGTATGGTAGCCTGTTTTAAAGGAGAGGTATGGTAGCCTGTTACTCGGAACCAAGCAGATCCTGACAAAGATGACTGTCCTTTGGTTAAGGCATTTCATGAGCGTTCAAGGAGTTTTGTTCAGTTCTCAGCTCTGCTACAGAGCAATTATCTTGCTCAAGCCCAGTTCTCTCTTTTACTTCCATCCAGGTCTATTGGTGAGTTTGAAGAAAAAGCTGATTTATAGCAGGCCATGTTTCCTTTCTTAATGAAAAGGTGTGCAAGCCCAAGTCAATGAAAAGCCAAGTTTATTTTCTTTAAAAAATATTATTATTTATTTTAAGACCTAAATTGCAGAGGCATAGTCAACTCACAACATGGCCCTGTTTTTGCTAATGGGAGATGCAAGCCCCAAGGGCTACTCATGCACCAACTTGTTGCAGTGGTTTTACAAGTGCGTGCCTGCCTGTTTATTCCTGGTTTCAGTAAGAAGCATGTATTTTTCACGGCAGCTTCTGTAGTGCAGGTAAGGAACATCCCTCCATAATAAGGCATGCAACTGTAGGAAAACAACGCCCCCACCGTGGGAACAGCTGTGGATTTCTATTTAGTAGCAGCAGGGGAGGGAAGAGGAAATTATGGTGCAATAAACAAATATTATGACTTCACCCCTTTATGATAGCTTGACTTTTATTTCTAATTTCATTTACACTTCTACTTATTACACCAAAGAGAAGCCTAGAATAATTAAAGCAACTCAGATTAAAAGCCACAGATACATAGCGTGTGTAAACATCTCAAACTGTGTCCCCCCCTGCCCTCCACAATTATTTAAATTCACTTTTGAAGGGAAATTTAGTTTTAAAAAGAAGTTGTCTGGTTAAAGGAAGCTTGTTCTAAGCATTAGATGCAAATAAGGGCCTTTGCATTTTACATAAATCAAAATCATTTAAAAATAACAGTTCATTTCAATCGCACAGAGTGGTGGTGACCCAAACAAACATTGAGTGTTGTATGAAATCTTTACGGCTTCCTCGGTTTCTTGATTATTTATGTTCTCTGCCTCTTGATGCAAGGGGTAATGAAAATACTGGGAAAATCAGCAGCTGTGTGAATGCACTGTCATTGGACAAGGCAAAGGACAATTAAGGAACAAGTACTGAGTTAATAATAGTCCATGAGCCATAGTGAAAACTGGTACCAGTTGGAGTGGCAACATGCGCCTCTGACAGAATTGTCTGCATGGTTGTATGTAGCCCTAAAACAGATATGGGTAATCTCAGGCCCTAGGTACAAATGCAGGTGCCACAGCTAGTTTTTATTTGGCCTTTTTTCCAGTTCCTGGATCTGGCCCCTAGATCCAGTTCCTACCCTCAATCACTGAATGACCGAGGTCAGGGTAAGGGAGCAGATATGGGGGCATGCACACAAGGTAAGCAGACAGATCCATAGTGCAGACCCATGTGGGCCTCTGATGGGAGGGGAAGAACCTAGTGGATGTAATCGCTGGCCAGTCAGCAGTGTAAGCATGTCCCAGGCAGTTGAATAGCACCCTGTGAATGCTCAATGTCTCCTGCCTCCCAGAACCAATCATAGGAGCTCTGGGGAGGGCACTGCAACCCTTTATGTTGTAGGGCCAGGCTGTTTGACTCTAGTTCTGTGTTAACTCTTGTTGTGTCAGGTTGTGTTTACAGAACTCTGGTTCTTGCATTGAAATCTTCCCCAGACCTCAGTGTTATACCTTTCCTTATTCCCTTTATTTTACCTTTTACCTTCCCGTCTGCCCCTGTACAGATAGATAGATAGATAGATAGATAATATAGAGATTAGATAGATATACCCTATAGTTTTTTCCTTTCTCCTTCCCCAGTCTGTCTCCCCCTGTCCATATTACAGATAGATTAGATAAAGATATTATGTAGATATTGGTAGATTTTATTATATATATTAACATTATAGGATAGGAATAGGATAGATACTTAGAACACATAGCAGATAGAAGTTTATTGATACAGATACTTAGATAGAAATATATTGCATATAGTATAGGTTATTAGTTGTAAGTTTAGGTTAGACATACATATTAGTCGTTTTTCATATTGTCATTGCGCACTTATTTCTACTGCATTATAATGAGAAAGGGAGGAAGGAGTTCAACTTCTGAGAAGTCTAGGGCAGGTGTCTGCTGGCACTTTATGCCACTGGTGGCAGTCCACAACGGAAATGATACTGAAAACAAAATCTTCATTATTGCTCAAAATAATTACTGATAAGAACACTGATAATGAATAATGAAATTTTGTTATTAATGATAATGAAAATTAGAGTTTTTAATAAGGAAAATGAAAAATGACATGGGTCCCTGGTGCACATCCCTACCTTCCATTGAACTTGCTCAGGGCTAGGTCCAGGGATGCTGGAACCCTACGTGAAACGGTGATGTGGCCCCCTCCAAATATAGGATGTTTGATGGACATGGACTAGGATTCCCTGCACTGCAAGCCCCGCGGGCCTGTAATGTTATGCATATTTTTTTTCTAGTTGACTCATAGGCTCCTTGTGTCGGGAACCCCTTTGCAAACCTTGATAGGGTTCCCTGCATTTTAGGCTCTTTGGCCCCATGTTTTACACCAGAGCTTTGCACTCGTGTTGTCATTACAAGTTTATTCATCGATGTGATGAATTGAGGACCTCTTTGGGGCTCTGCATGGTCTCACAGTCTGCAGTAGCCTGGACTTAGGTCTAGGGCTGTATCCAGGCTACTGCAGACTGTGTGACCATGCAGAGCATCAGCCACCCTGGGACACTGATCATGAAGTCAGCTATCCACTAGGACATCTTGATTTTAATGTGATTTTTTTCCATCAATGGTCAGCTGAAATTTCAGCTTCAGAAAGTTAAAAATGGGAAAGACTCCATTCAGGAACCACACACATACAGGGCAAAGATGATAGCGAGATCTCGATTTGGAGCCCAGGATGTAAAAATGGCTCTAAAGCAATTCCTCCAGAGGCCAGCTTTTGGATTGTTAGGTTTGTACATATTTACACTTGCACGTATTTAGCCAGGCAGTGGCTTGCACAGGCGTTCTGGGTGGAACGGCACCTGTGCCAATAAAGCTATCGCCTGCCTATGTCAGAGGCAATGAAAAACATTGGGAGAGCTGTAGAGGCAGAACACCCCCCCAAGCACGCTTCCCATCAAGTACTCACTTAAGGCTTGCCCTACACAGGTTTTTTTTTTAAATTGAGTTAGTAAACCCATATTACTTAGTATAAGTTAGTAAACCCATAGTGAGCCACAGTGTGGTTATGCTTAGGACTGGCAAAAAGGGACTTTTCCTAAATTAGATTAACCTGTTTTCAATCAATCAATCAATGAGTTTATTGAGTGTTGAAGCCAATAGCCGTAACAACAATACAAATAGGGTTTAGGATTTACTCAGAAAAAGGCACTTTTAACCTGCAATGAGAGCCTTCACCAAATCCATATTACCCGATTTGTATTAAATTCACACGTTAGTTCATACAGATTGGAGTGGAAATGAAAAGACGTTTTCTTACGTGCCAATATTACTTGCATTTTTAGATAGCCCACAGAATAGCTGAAAAATGATTTGCCCTAGAAAAGACATTAGCACAGCTGTTTATTTTAGTTCTGTTATTTCAATTCAGTATTTTGTTCACTTTGGCTGCATTCACAAGAAACTCTTCCCCTGCCTGTACTCCTTGTTGCAGGAGTTTGCATTCACCCATTTTGATAGTTCTCACACTTCATTTCATTTCATTTCACTTTTAATTTGTACCCCACGCTCTCTCGCCAAAGGCGACTCGAGGCAGCTTCAAAGGTTATCATGTGAAACTGTGGTAATATGTGTTTTTTATTTTTCTTGTCAACAATGCATTGTCTTGACTAGGCGGGCAGTGGGGTATTCATTCACTGAGGGGGAAAAAATTGCTGTCTGCTCTTGCAGCAATTAAAGCTGACTTATAATCCTTGCTTTCTGGTTTAACTTCCTCAGAACTAATGCTCATTGCACCTGGTGTGTCCGGAACCTAACCTTTTCACACATTCACAAATAGAGCAGGACGAAGGGTTTTCCACATATGAGGTCTCTCATGTGAACGAGGCCTTTGTTTCAAGCACTCTTATTTGGCATCTGTTTGGTGTGCAATAGTGCTAGTGGTACCAAAATGAAGTCACTGAAATACTGAACCAAAATGCCAAAGGAACCAAAATGACTAAACTGAAATAGCTGAAGTAAAGATTTGTTCCCCGAAAAGAAGTGGGAAGCAAAAAGTGGGTTGTATCCATTTCATTAGGCCTGATTGGATGACATTTTGGGATACACCACTACCCACAGATATTCGTTCATTTCAGCTTGAATACAGATGAAGGGTGCTCTCTCAGAACATGGGGAAACCTGGCTGGGCTGGCTTCTCCCATAGAGATGTGCGTGTGAGAAAAACAGACCTAGAGTTGCTTAGCGTGGGTTTGCTTGCACTGCAATCCCTTTTAATCACAATACCCCTCCTATGTGAGAAGCTGGAATGGGCTCTGTGCTGGCTAGGGAGCGTTGTGGAGAGGATGCCCTAAGTTACTTCCCTTTCTTGTGCAGAGAACTTTAGAAGAGTTGATAGTTAAAAAGAAGAATCAGCTGAAGACAGCTAGTGGCAAGGCTACTTTCACATTTCCTCTCCGTGCAACATCCTTCCATCCTTGCCACCACACCACCCATCTAAGAGAGACTTGGCTGCAGCTGGCCAGCTAGCAAGCCAATATAAAATCCAACACCTGTATGCCCAGTAAGCACAGCTGTGACACTGCAGAGCACTCTGTTTTACAAGTTCTCTAGTTCACAGCTGCTTTTCATAGTGTGTGCCTGTGTATGAGTAAACGGGAGTGTGTAGGAATAAGTCAAATTGAGAAAATCCACAGAGTGCATTTAAGAAGCTGTATCTCCATATTCTTTCATTCAGTGAGCCCAGCTGTATAGCATTTTTGAGGGGTTGTATATGTCCTTGTTGTTCAACATGTACATATATTGCATCACTAGAGAGCTGATGAGATGCAGTGGTCGGAAGTATCAAATGCATATGCATACTATGCATAGGATTGTTGATCCGTGTGGATGGGAGAGGCCGTTCCAATCTTTTATTTCCTTTCCAGATTTAAGTGGGTTGCATTATTTGGCTAATGTTGGTACTGTTGTTGTTTATATGGATTTATTCATATAAATGATGCTGGAAAACATTGCAAGGCTGCAGTGTCATTTCAAGAGGAGATGCTAAAATGCAGGGGAAACCCAGCACTCGGAGCAAGCAGCCTATGACACCAGAACACCGTTTTGAGCCCTGGGGTTTTCCCAGCTAGGAATCAGGGGCATAGCGAGGTTGGAATGAAGCCCGGGGCAGAAGACAGAACCGGGCCCCTCTGCCCCCTGGCAGGGGATGCAGTTGCACCACAGAGTGTGCCCTTCACCCCCAGGCTCAGGGGCTCAGTGCAGCTGCATCACCTGTTCCTATTAAGTCCTTGCTAGGAAACAATTGACTAACCGAGGCCACGTATGGCATTAAAGAGTTTGTTGTCCTACAGAGGGAACATAGGGTGACGTGTTGTTGTTTTAGTCCATTAAGACAAATGTGTCAAATGACTGTCGAATGGCAGAAAAACAAACAAACTGTCTCAGCAGACGTCCAAGCAGCTGCTGGATCGCACATTTCAACATCCTGCTCATGTGTGAATTAAAGGTGGCTGTTAATATTGTTCAAAAAGCCTGCCTGTAGTGAAACTGATTTTTTAATATATTTTTTTATTCTATTAACATCCAAGGCTCTGGTTAGAAATAAGACTTCTCTTGCTTGGCACTTATTCACACATATAATGATAATGCAGGGTGATTTCAGGCATTCAGAAAAGCTGCAGAAAGCACTCTGTGGCAACCCAGTGGGAGGAGGTGGTGGAATTTATATTAGGGTTGTTGTGACATCTGAACTGCTATACTATGTAGCACCTCAATGGTACAATGTCTGAACTGCTGTGCTGCATGGGAACTTAGGCTGATTTTAAACGAGATGCAACCACCCATGTCCACCCATCAACCACCCACCCGAACACCCGTATGAAGGTGGTGTGGGTGGGCACGTGCCCCTGTGACCCTCACAGCACCCACTCTCATGCCCTCACGGAGCACTGGCGAAAAAGCCAGAGTGCGCCATGCGGGGGAAGCCAAAAAACTGCATGGGAGCTGGTGCCCACACATCCCCAACCTGTATACATGGCAGCACCCAGCCATGTCAGACGAGTGGTCCACCATTCAGAGGTACTGTGGGCAGGAAAACCTGCCTTTGCAAGGCAGAGAAACTAAGTGGGAGTGCTGTGGAGCCTGGGTCCCCCAGCACTTGGCTGGGCCATGTTGATTTCAATGGCCAGCTTCCCCCACCCCATTGTCCATGGCAGAAGTGCGTGGGGGCTTGCCACAGTACCCAGCCAGGCAGCCACGTGTTAGAATCCCTCCCCACGCGCTCCACCTGAGTGGGCACTCCGTGGCGGTTCCACTCAGCAGACATGGAACCCTCCTCCAAGCTGCACTAATTTAAAAACAGTCTCAGTAATAAAGCTTTGGGGGATTTTAGATGTCAAAACAACCCCCAGTTTAACCTTTCTCCCCCGCATACGGGGAGCTTTCCCTGGCTTTCTTGTACCACTGAAAGCACCCATAGCCTCCACCTCTAAAATCTTTCACTTGAAGCGAAGCAACTGGTGAATAGATAAAGCCTAATAAAAACAGCAGATTTCTAATTCTAGACTTTAGGTCACAATTCTCGACAGAACTACTCCAGAGTAAGCAGTCTAAGGACCGCAGCCTTAATTTGTTTCATGTGTTTGAAAATAAAGAAAATTTCATACAGAGGGAAGAAAAAAAACTGGCCGTAATTGCGGGAAAACGCAGAACGTGGGAGTGCCTGAGTGTCTACACGCCAACATTTTTCGAGCAAAAGTGAATTTTCCAGCAGAATGGTCACTTTTCACCTGCAATTCATGAATGCTCACAGAAATGCATTGCACCAATGGTTTTGTACAGTTTGTTTTTCATGTTTGCAAACACTTAAGCACATGTGTGAAGTCACTTATCTCAGTAGTTCACAGAGCCCAATGAGAGCACTCAGGTGAGTACCAAGTTACGCACACACGTACGTGTTTATGTGACCACACACATGTAGCTGGATTCAAAGCAAAGTCAATGAAGTCAAAGGGAATTTTTCCATCACATTCAATGGGGAGGGGTTCAAGACAGTTTTTCTGTTGCTGTCAGTTTACATTGAGTTCTCCTCAACTTTACTAAGCAGGGCAATGCACAGCACATCAGGGATTTTCCACTGAAGAGGATTTTTACAAATAAGCAATGTCTAAGATCTCAGAGAGAGCATTTTGACAGGAGGGGTTCATATATGATAGAGGATGTGATTTTAATACAGGATGTGTTAGCCAACACATGTTAAAATATTCATGCATGCAGGCTGCCGTGTTTTTAAACATTTTAGCTAATCCTTTTCAAAATGCAGGGTTTACTTTAACTACGTTACCTGGTACACCTTGTAATTGGGGCTACCCCCACTCCGGGTTTGACCCTGCATATCTCAGGGCTTGAAAACACTGTCTCTGGGCTTTAGTTTGTAATTCTCAAGGGCAGTCAGTTATTACCACCTTTTATTTTACTTGGCTTTGCATGCACTGGAAGAAGAGAGTGTTGTGCGGTCTCAGCCAGACCCAACTGCCCAGGTAAGTTTTCACTTTGGCTGCAGCGAAAGGAGGTTGGGGAGGGACAGGGAAAACAGTGAGATGGAAATGGGCAGTGTGGAAGTTGCTGGCTCCTGTGGTGGCAATTGCATTGCCTGTCTCTGCTCCTCCTTTATTTACACTGTGCTGCCCCCGCCTTGCATGCCCATTTCCCGCAAAGAGAGGGAAGAGGCGAAAAGCAACCACAAGAGGCAGGCACGGTGCGATTACCTGGCAGACAGAGCAGTAGGGGCTGCAGGGAGCCAGAGCAGCATGATTAGAAGTGGTAGAAGCAAAAGGTACAGAGGATTCAGGTCATCCAGCACCAGGGAACAGCACACTGAGGCTCCTTTTCCAGGAAGCCCTTCCGTGAATAGACTATGGGGCTGCCCATCACATCTACCCTTGCTACCCCATGCATCTGTAACAAGCCCCCTAATTCATTTATCTTGCCCTAGCTTTTATATTAGCCCAACCTAAATGTTATTTTTAAAATGGCATAAATTTACATAAAATAATGTATGGTAATTTATGCAAATCAGTACTGCCCAGTTTTCTTCCTTGGGAAAGGTGGCAACTTGATTTAATTCAGCTGGGTGGCTGAAACTGGCTCTAAGTCCTTACAGACTCTGGTCCTCTGATAGTTCCACAAACAAAGACCTCATGGCCCTTCAGCTTCTGGATTTACTGTACAATGTGAACCCCCCCCCCCCCCATTGTTTTAATCCCTACAAGCCTGGATTTTGACAAGATTTTTCACTTTTGTGAGATCTTGTTTCAGCCCTAGTCCCATGGACCTCATGTCAACACTGAGTGGTAGTACTGGTGCTGTCTGCTTGGAAAACCATGCCCTGGGTAAAATAAAGAGTTGTAATAAACATTATTATTATTATTATTATTATTATTATTAGCAAGTATTTATAGTCTAGTGGTAGTATGCTAGGATGTGGTAGCCAAATTTTGGCCTGCTGATTTGCTTGCATTTGTTTCAGGGAGTTCAACTACTGAGTAGTCACTGCTTATTCCTACTGTGAATACAGTTCCCAGTGGGGTTGCTTAAATCAAGATGGAGAAATATATCCTGGGTTTTGTACTGATTGCAATGCACTTGTGTTCAATGAGTACAAATGAAGGCCCACATTAGAAATGGCGGTGGCTGCAGTCAGTTGCATGTAGTGGTAGCTGTTCAGGAACCCAAATGTTTATACCAAGGCCTACATGAAATGTAGGTTTCAGTTGCAAAAAAATATGGGGGGAAGATGCTACCACATACTGAATATATTTCAGGGAGTCCAGTGTGGTCCCTTACTTCAGGGCAAAAGCTAGGATCTATAGTCCATTCAACGATCTCTTTGAATTGGTCTTCTGTGATGAGCCACTCCAGACTGGTTTTGGATAGTGTCCAAAGGAACTGTAAAGGATGGCATGGAGTGCGACATAAATGGGAAATACTGAGTTTTAAGGACCCCAGAGAAACCCAACTAGTGGGTTTAGCACAATATGTGTAACCACAGTCCTGGGCTGCAAACGACTTCCAACAAGTTTAATCTCATCTATTTTATATTGGTGCCTTGCTGCCTAACAACTTTCTGAATGGAAAGAGGACATACCACTCTTTTTGCATTCAAAGTATGGCTCAATAAAGCTTGAAAGTATCTGTAGTGCTATGATGCTGAAGCAGGGATTTCAAGCGATTGGAAAAAGGCACTTCTTGCCTCTCTTTACATGGGTACTAAAAATACACCCTGGTTCTCTACCTCATGCATAACCCACAAAATAGATGGGTTGTGCTTGAAGCCGCAACTTGAGAAAGATGAACCAGGACCACGAAAAGGAACCTACAAAACACTGCGCTTGTGGAATAAAACTTTAAAGCTGAAAATAAAACCTCCGTTCTTCTGAGCATGACTTAATAGTCTGCCTGCTGTTCTTATGAGTCTAATGATTTTTCGGGTACTTTTCAGAAGTAACGGAAGTAGTGTTATTTATGCAGCTGACCCAACATTTCCAAGCACTTTAGCAAAGCTGGTTGGAAAGCTGAAGCAGGGCTAGGAAGTTTTGCATGCTTTGGGCCCAAGTCTTAGTTATACCAAGGCATTTTTACTCTTCATATTTGGCAGAGTATGTAAATTATACTTTGACCTATTTAAGGCCTATTTGCACTGCTGGAACAGTATAAAGAACAAACCTTTATGTACATGCCCACAGATTTTAACACCACAGTGTCTCAGAGATTTGAGTTTTCTGTACAAAGACAAGAAATTTTCTTCTCCTCATTATCCTTTTTCTTAAAGTCACAAGTTATTGTGTTGTAACCTGCCATGAGCCCTTGGGATAGGGTAGGATAATAAATTTAAATAAATCAATTAATGAACAATAATATATATCAAGTACAAAGCACATCAATAAATCACATATAAATTTTAAAAAATGCAAACACACCTCATCCTGAGTGAACAGATCACTTATGTAAATAGAATAATAGAATTACAGGGTAGGAAGTTGTTCCAAGGATGATTAGGCCAATCCACTTCTCAAAAGGTAAGATACCCTATACATAGAGTACCACAGACAAATTCTTGTCCACTAGGAGTGATCGTCTAGTGAAAATTATGGATGTGGATCTACTGCAGTTTGAATCTGTAAATTTCCAGATTTAAGTACAAATTTGTATTATGGATCTGTATTTAAATCCATTTTAAAATAAAAACTAATTTAATAAATAACAAAAATAACTGTGCATGTGCAAAATGGCCATTGTACCATTTTGTGCATGCATGTCCTTTTCCAAAATGGCAGTGGCCAGTCTTGCCAACATTTTGGAAAAGGGCAGCCAGTCTGCACATGAACAGCATCCACTTTGCACATGTGCAGACTAGCTGCCCTTTTCCAAAATGGCGGTGATGCTGCTTCCACCATTTTGGGAAAGGGCATGAACGTGAAGAATGGTCTGGTGGCCATTTTGCACATGCACAAGAATTTAAAAATTATTTCTAGATTTCAAACTGAAATACAACGGGTATGTTTGCCACAGTTGCGATCTGGTACAAATTAATCTGTAACCGCCAATTACGGAAAGTTAGGGATTCTATTTTATAAGCAGTTGAAATTTGTTATTTTACAAAATTCTGTGTATACATTCCTGGTTGTAACGTCTTTGTCTCCCATCCAATTTGGATGAAACATGTCATGATTATACTCTTCCCCAAGGGTACTATCCCTGCCAAATTGGATAGGATAAAGGGACCCGATGTTATAAGAGATTTACTATTAAATGCATTTCTGGCTGTAATGTCTTTGTATTCCAGCCAGTTTGCATGACATTTGGTAGGACTGTATCACAGACCTTTAGGAGCATCTCTGCCAAATATCAGAAAGCTATTGTAAGGGGTCCCAAAGTTATAAGCCTGCACAACATCTGGAGAGTACGAGTCTATGCCAGGGATTCTCTTATGTTTGTCACTGTGGAACAAGATGTGTTTGTGATGCCAATTGGCCAGCGGAAATGTCACCCATATATCATTCTGTGCTGTGAAAATCCCAACCCCTCTCCCTCACTTTGGAGGGAATAGCCCATGGGGGTAGGCTGGGCAGGGGGTGGGCAGGGAATGGGCCATGGCGCTGCCTCAGGGAGGAGTAATGAGGCATGGTTCTGGCTTGGAAGGGAAGTGGTTTCTGGTTCAGAGGGGAGTCACTGACTTGTGGAAAATGGGATCACTAGGTGAGAATGGGGGATGGAGCTGGCTCAGGGGAGTCACTGGCTTTGGGAGGGGGGAATAAGGCTGGCAAGGAGTCACTATTTATCCTGGCTAGTCTGGGCCTGGCAACTTCATTTCTGAGACAGCAGCAGCCCCTGCAGGTAGGGAGGTCTCACTACAGGCTCCTCAAGCAAGTGGGTAAGCTAATAGTCAGAGAGTGCCCAAATCCAAGCTGGATACGTGCTGCAGTTTTCGGTGTCCCGTTCAAGGTCTTCAATATTATGTTTTTTGGGAAATGTTGGGTTTACTCGAAACCCAATTACACAGACCTAGTATTTGTGTTTTGAATATGAAAGGCTGGGGGGGGGGGGGAAAGGTTTTTTGTTTTTTTTAAAAACACACCCATACCCAAATGCACAGCCTTAGTATTAACCCTTTAAGCAGTTGTAGCTTTAGTGGATAAGGTTTTGGATTTGAGCCTGGGAGATCAGAGCCCAGGATCCCACTGCTAGGAGTAGTGAGAGAAGAGTCTTCCTTAAAGAGGACCTGAAGCACTCATGCGCAGGGGAGATTGAGAAGGGTTGTTGGGATTGCAGGGCCAATATTGCTAAGAGCTCAAGGCTTCCTGTGGAGAATGTGCCGAGACACAGGGCAGTGTAAAGAATGCAAAATATTCCCCGGGCAGTGGGAAAGCTGCAAATATCCTATTAATAAGCTGTCTGAAAATGGGATCTGCTTGACCTATTTGAGTCCAGTGCTGTATTCCTAAAGGGAGCAATGGAGGCACCTCTGTACATAGGGATGGCAGGACTATTACAGGTAGCCTTTCCCATCAGATTTGCATGATCAGAGCTGCATAAAGCAGCCAGATCACAGGGAATTATCCAGCTCCAAAACTAAGAAACCTATGCAACAAATACACCCTAGCTTTAACGAAGCCTGCGCTCCTTTGCATTTTGCATGCAGAACTGCTCCAGCCAATCTCACTATGCTGATAAACTTGTAACTAGCTCTGAAACATGTATCCGTGACAAATATTATATCTAATGAATTTGCTCACTACAGTTCAAAAGTGACAAAGCAGCTATTCAGTCCCGTAATCCTCTTCCAATATTCTGGTTCATTGTTTTGCAGTGGTCATTCTGGTATTTTGGGATCTTCATTTTGATGCTATCGTGCATATGCAATAGCTGAACCCAAATTGCTGAAATGACTGAAACAACCAAACCAAAATGAACAAAGTATCCAAAACAAAGTCACAAAATAATCAGGCAGGCAAATATCCCTTTTGGCAGGGGTATAGCTTCCATGGAGCCTGGGCCCTGGACTTGGATGGCACGTTTTACAAGCGACCCGAATCCCTCTGGGAAAAGGGAGGGAGAGGAGCAGGGCCCACAGCACACTATCCACAACCACTCAGAACATTTCCTTGAGGGGCTCTGGCTGCTTGCCAAGGGCCCTATCAAGGAGGACATTTTCAGAGTGGGTGCTGGCCCCACCCCTCTGAAAAATTCCTTCCTGGTGGAGCTGCTTTTGCTCTGGGGGGGTGGAGGAGAGGAACTGGGAACTGGGGTGAGAAATGTCTTCGTGGGTAAGCCCTGCCCCCTGACCTGGAGACTCTGCCCCCTTGTCCATTGGGACAGGAGCCCAGGTTTTCCACAGCCTTGCTATGTCCCTGCATTTTGGTTATGGATTGGTTAGGTTACCATTCTGATCGCTGTCTAAAAATGAAAATAATATCTGTGAATACAAAATATTTATTTCAGCTCTACTCATAACAGCACCTAATGCGGTGTACAATCAAGGGGAGAGGAAGCTAAGTTACTGGAGAACTGCAGTGCATACTATATTACTGACATTGTATATTATAACTACCTCAAAGGGCAAGACATAAACTGACATCAGTTTGAAACGGTGACAAGCCGGTTTTCACTAGCTGAACCAGTTGAGCTTCAATGATATGTTCTGATGTTACAACATCAGACTCACCCTGGCAACTCTATAGTCAAAACAACTTCTTAGGATCGGCTTATGTCCCATCAGCTGTTTGCAGGGGGTGGCTGCTTGTCACTCCCTTATGCAGGCAGAAACCAGATGCCTAGCTGGATTACAAAAGAGAATGGGATTTTCCTTTTTGTTCAAGACCATAGTTACAAAACCTCAGAGAGTACTGGCAGGACCTATGCAGAAAATGCAGTAACCTCTGACTGCCGCAGAAATATTGGTAGCAAGGGTGGCTAATGTTAACATTCAACTATAGACCAGATTATTACTAAGCCAGATAAAAATTCATGTGACTTGTCATTCCTAAGGCTTTCTGAGAATGGGCCCTGCAGTAGCAGGAAGTAAAACCACTGCGTAAATTCCCTTCATGGCATTATTCCAAATTACCAGGGCAGTCTGGTTTGTAAAAGGTAGGGTGCCTGTCATGTGTGTGCCCGGGGGTGAAGGGCTCTTGAAAATCCCCCAAGGGCCAGCGGTAAGGCTTGGAGGGGGGTGGTAGGGTTTGGGTAGAACTTAGCAATTAGCAGCTTTCATTAGCCTGTCCTCCCACATGAAGAGGGTTGTGGAAAGAATTGCAGTGACACGTAAATCCTGCAACTCAGAAGGACATGGAAATTCCACAGCACACCAAGATATGGCTCATGGCTCAGAGGCAGGGCATGCTGAGGAGATGGAGTGAGGAGAATTGTCCAAACATAAGCCAGAGAGTGCATTTTCATTTAATTAACGGAATAGATTGCTGTTAAGTTGCCCCTAAAGAGAGCTGAAATGAATATGCACTTCTAAATTTGGATGTTTGCTATGAATAATATCCATATTCATCATTCCTTGTCCTGAAATGGAGCCTGGACAACACCTGTAAAAAGATGGGCCTGCATACTAAAACCCGAAACTCTGCTGGATACTGAAAACAATGGGCCAAATAAAGATGTGGGCTTCAAAAGCCACTATATAAATGCATAACAGACAGCCTTCTCCACTCTGCTCTATGCTGTGCCCGGAACATTGAATGTAGGGATATCACAAGGACATTCCTCCATGCCCTTTGCATTATGGGGAATACCACAGCAAAACCGGGATGTGGAGGGGCTGCTGAAATGAAGAGAAATGAGCAGCTGTGTGAATGCACTGCTATGGGACAGGATAAACACAGCGTAGCTTGCAAGGGTTGTTGTGCGAGTGAGCCCTTAGGGTAGTCTGTTACATTAACGTAACAGACTACCCTACCCTAACACAACATCCTATATATCTGAAAGACCGCCTATCCAGTTCTTCCCCTTTGCGGCCCCCTACGGTTGGCCGGGAGTGCCCTCTTGCACATTCCATCTGTTACCCTGGTCCGTGGGGCAGGGTGTGTTCTCGGTTGCTGCCCCTCATGCTGTGGAACTCCCTTCCCCAGGAGGTTTGCTTGAGCCCAAGCCTGGTTATAGTCTGGAGGTGGGGCAAAATGTTTTTATTTGGAAAAGCATTTGGCAGGCAGGGATAGGTGGGGTCTGGTTGGGTTTTTTGGGTGGGGTTGTGCGGGAGGATGGGAGGGTGTTTTTATTCTATGTATTTTAATGTTTAAAACTTTTTTGTGTAGATTGTGAGCCACCCTGAGCTTTGTGGGAGAAATAAATAAAAATAAACAATAACAATTAACAATTAATTATTACCCTCGAGGCTAGACTACTGCAATGCGCTCTACATGGGGCTGCCCTTGAAGACTGTTCGAGGGCTGCAGCTTGTGCAGAACATGGTGGCCTGCCTCTTGATAGGGATGGGTCAACGGGAGCACATTACGCCAGTGCTTAAGAGTCTGCACTGGCTGCCAACAGCTTTCCAGGCACAATTCAAGGTGCTGGTTTTGACCTGTAAAACCCTGCTTGGCCCTACATACCTGAAGGACCACCTTCCTCCCTATGTCCCTTCACGACCCCTAAGAACAGCTGAGAGAACCCTCTTGCAAGTTCCATACGGCCCGGGCTCACGGAGAGACATTCTCAGTGGCGGCTTTGGAACTGCCTTCCCTTGGAGGTTCATCTAAAGCTCTTTGCCCTAGTACAGTTTGTGCATCTTCCAAAGTCAGTGCAAGATGTATTTATTTGGTCGGGCTTTCAACAGGCTTGGGTAGATTTTTGGTTTGGGGAGGAGTTGGGTGGGTGTCTTTTATTGTTTTATGGGTCTGATTTTTATGCAGTGTTTTTATGTAAGCCACCCTTAGCCTTGGAGGGATAGGGCAGGGCAGAAATATAAATAAATAAATAAATAAATAAATAAATAAGGATGGGGAAGAGCACTGGCTCCCTCTTCTTCCCATGCACAGACACGTTTGTTCCCTTTACAAAGCACAGGAAGCAGTATATGGAATAATAGCAACTGCTTACTATAACGATTGTCACCATTAATAATGAACAAGCAATAACTGACATGTTTGTATGGGAATACTCTGGAATCTTCAATGAGAAAACAACATTAGAGGGCGAGGATTTTCAAATAAAGGACTCAAAGTCAAAGCCCTAAATCTGAGATTCCTTTTGATTAGGGTGGCCCCATTGTAAGACTTCAGTATAATTCTGTGATCCCAGAAAGCAACAGTATATGAAATATCCACTGAGATTGTAACTCTGTCCACAGATGGTGTGATCCTGCCCAGGGTCCTGACCCACAGTTGGGGACCCTCTGCCCTAAATCCATACTGGAAAACCTGACAAACCCCTCAAAGTGCTGAGGACACTGCTGCTTCCATAGATTACAGCTGGAACACTCAGTAAACGGAATCTTCAGACTGAATTTGTGCGGACAGCCCAAATGGAAAGCACACTGCACTTAGCCCATCTGGGGGGTGCAATAGCATAAGGGTACATGTGTGGCAAAGACTCACTGCTGGCAAAAGGGCACAGTCAAGGGAAAAAAACCTCTGGGTGTTTCAAATTTGGATAAAAAAAGATTTTGCCTCAAACTTTCCCATGGCTCATCTGTGATTTTCCTCAAAGTGTAATGGATTAAAATGATAGCCTTAACGTTGGTTATGTTTAAAAGGAAAGCAAATGCATCACACCCTATATGGTTTAACCCTCTGCTAATTTACTTCAGCAAGTTTCACATGCAAACATATTCACGCAGAAAAATGTTCCCATAGATGTTATCTCATATATAACTTACCTTCATAAATGGAGATTGCTGTGCCATTCTGACAAGCTCTGACAAGATGAAACAAGTGTCCATAATGAGCACATGTCATGGGAAACCTGTACTTCTTCATCTAAAACCTATTTATTGTGTCAGTGCTGGACATAGGATTTCTCACACACTGCAGGTTCCCAAGGCGAGTTTTCTAGAGAGTGCTCAGAATCCATATGGTCAGAACATGTGTCCATAAGCATCACGATGGAAGCTACTAGGTGCCAAGAACATTGCCTAGTGGAAACGGAAGTTTCTTGAAGATTTGGGGTGCAATCCGTTATGCATATATAAGCCTCTGATGAAGAGGCTCCGCCCATGTGTCTCAGACTTCAATCTTGCCGCTATCGTCCATGCATTTGTCACCTCGAGGCTAGACTATTGCAATGCGCTCTACATGGGGCTGCCCTTGGCAACTGTTAGGAAGCTGCAGCTAGTGCAGAATGCGGCGACCCGCCTCCTCACCAGGACGGGCCACAAGAAGCACATAACACCTGTGCTTCGAGCACTGCACTGGCTGCCTATTGTCTTCTGACCCAATTCAAGGTGCTGGTGTTGACCTATAAAGCCCTTCACAGCCGAGGTCCTGCTCATTTGAGTGACTGTCTCACCCCCGGGGCCCCTGAGCAGTCCCTGCGGTTGTCTGGGGGCGCTAGGGTTGCCACCTATGCAAATTGTTAAGGAACACTTATGAAAAATGCATGTTGCAGGGCCTGAATTGGTGCCTAAGGTGCCAATGCAGGGTCTGCAGCATGCATTTTTCATAAGTGCTCCTTAAAAATGTGCATAGGTGGCAACCCTAGGGGGCACCCTCTTGGATGTCCCGCGTTATCAGCGGGTTTGGACGGACAGGAGGGCGTTTTTGGTGGCTGCGCCATCGCTCTGGAATTCTCTCCCGGTGGAAATTCACTTCAGCCCTAGCCTTCTCGCCTTCCTACGGAACTGTAAGACCTGGCTCTTCTGCCAGGTGTTTGGCATGGGAGGGTGGGATGGGTTGGGGTGGGTGGGAATGTGCTTTGTTTTTTTCTTGTATGCATTAGCTGGGGTTTTATAAATTTTATAAAACTGTAATACGATTTAACCATGTTGTTATTGTAATTGTTTTTATGTTTTTTTAAAAAAAATTAATGCATTTTAAGCTGCTCCAAGTCACCTAGGCGAGAGGGGTGGGATTAAAATATCATAACTAAATAAATAAAGAAGAAGCAGCGCTGCAATACCAAAGGGCCACACAGTGGCTTAGCCTGGACTCATGATTCAATGGTGGGCCCCCCTAAGGGCAAGGGGTTGGGGTCTCCGTGGTGCTCCTCCCAAGGGGGCTCCTGGACAATCTCACTCAGTCTCCACTCACAAGCCCCAACAAGAAAGTTTTCAGAGTGGGCAGGGCCATCTTGATGGGGCCCTTGGCAAGTGTGGCCTGAGCACTGCTAGGAAATTTGGAGAGTGGGAAGGGGGCCCACTCCCTCCCTCCCTCCCCCACCCACTCTGAACATTTCCCAGCAGTGCTCAAGCCACTTGCAAAGGGTTCCCCTTAAAGTCCAGGACCCAGGCTCAACCAAGCCCCCTCACTCCATGGTAGCTAAGTCCCTGGTGCTACACAAGACAATGCCAAATAATCACTCATAGCAAGAGGTCTCATTGTCATGATCAGTGGGCTATAAGGTGGTAGTAGAATGCACCTCCACCCAAGAGCATACCACTGCTCAGACCACACTTAAGTGCTGACCATGCAGAGGGGCTGTGCTAACCGGTCAGAGGTGACGCTGCATGTGCATGTGAGAGTGGGTGATGGGCAATAATGCCTCCCACTGGGGTACTCCTGGGCGGGCCATCCATTGAAAGGCGGCCCACCAGATGTGCAGGCAGAGCAGAGGTGGGGCAGGCTGTGCCTTTTCTGGGGCAGCAAGTGCTCCGGAACATCCAGGAGTACCACCAGCAGAAAGGGCAGCCCAACCCTGGGGCACCAGCCGGAGGTAGGGCTGTGGTCCATCTGCTCAGTGAACGACTGCTGCAGCCCCGCTCTCAGCCAGGGGTTGCCCTGGCAATGCCATAACGTTGTGGGCAATCCGCCTGCAACTCTATGGGATGGAGGAGGGAGGTGCTGTGCAGGTGAACTATGGGCCACAGCAGCTGCCAGGTTTGTTTTAAAAGGATCCAGGCAGGGCTGCAAGTGGGCAGACGCAGGGGTGCACCCCCCAGACTTGCTCCAGGTGTGAGCACCCCCGTTTCAGTGTAAAAAAAAAAAAAAAACACTGTGAAAAAGGATCTGGCACCCACTTAAGTCTAGAACAGCATTTGGGAATGCAACTTACAAGTGCTCACAACCTCCTAACACATTGGATAAATGAGGACTGCACCCCATGTGCTGTATACTTGGAAATCTAACCATCAGTGTGTTCATTTAGGACCATAGACCCACATCTATGTGTTTCCCCCATTGCCACCAATGGGAAAACCCCTGATTATGATCCAGTATTCCCTTTGTCTCACAGACATTTCTTAGAGAGGATGGGATCAGGGACTGCCCTAGTTAGGGTGATAGGTATCCCAGGTGGTGGGGGAAGGTCCCAGCAGGATAGATGGGGACCAGAGCTGCAGTGGTGCAGAATTTACCACTGCTTCACCCCTCCTGCTAACAGAAGCTCTAGTTGGAGCCATAGTGGTGCTGTGCAATCCCACAATCAGATGGGGAGGTGGGCGCTGCTGAGCATGGGGCACGCTCTCCCCCCGGGAAACCTGCCACAATGCAGCACAGCACTTCTATGGCTCCAACAACCAGGGCTTTTGAGAGCAGGGAGGGGGCACTTCTGGGTTGGGGCTGGGAGTGCAGCATAATGTTGCACTATTTTAGGTGCCCCATTTGTGGGGCCCCACTGAGGCCCCTGAGACCCACTCCTTGACCCAGGGCACTTTGTGGGGCCTTTTTCCCCTTGCGAGCTGCCCTTCCTGTCCCTGCCTAAGGCTGGACCCGAGAACATGCCTGTGTATGGGCTGCAGTTCTTTTCTACCTCCTGGCTGTAGCTTTTCAGGGTTAGGCAGCTCAGAAATGAAGTAAGTTGCAGTGACTTCCTTTAAGCTTCTACTGACCTGCACAATGTTCTTTCCCTTATTTTATTTATGGTAATACTCAAGGGAGACTTTTTGCCTGCAGTCATCTGCAATCCATGCCGACACAGGTTTCAGGTTCTATGCTAGACTGCGACATGTTTTGAGTGCCTGTCTCCAGAGTTAAATAGCTGATTGCAGGGTCTGCCCATAACATAGGGTTAAATTTGTTTTAGAATGTTCTAAAAGACACTCCAGCACCTAATGGATATGGTGGAATATGCCGACTGCTTGCCTAAGCCTCAAATTAGAAGACTACTGTATAAACAACAGGCACAGTAATGCTATATGCTAGATACAACACCTGGTACCGTAACAGACCTATTTCCCTTATGTGCATGCAGAACAAGAAGGCAGCTGTAATTTGAGAAGAAACATCTGGCTCACTAGCCTTTTTTTTTTTTTTTTCTAAAAGAGAGAGCAAGATAGCCTTCAAATGCCCACAGAAATGTCCAAATTAGCTGTCTATTTAAAATTAGCAGAGTATTGCTTGGTCATGATTAAACACAGTTGGAACCTGTTCATCAGGAAGTGCCAGTATTAAATTCCAAGTCACTCTTACAGCGAACCCACTTAGCATACAATAATAGAAAAATACATTCGTTCCAGGTACTCGCTCAGCAGAACCTGACATCTGAGTCTTTTTATCCTTTCTACCGTCTCCCTAACCCTTTGGATTTTTATTATTCTGTAATCCTCCAGCGTTGCCCTGTCTTTTTCACCTACACAGGTGGCTGGGGAGGGGCAAAGCACCAATGAAAGGAGCATGGATCACCGCCACCAACCATCTCCAAATATGGTCTTGCTTTTTCTATTACACAGCTGGCTCTTAGGTTTTCCTACAGTCATGGCTTCCATCTCATGGGGCATACAGAGTGTTAAACATAAGCAGGGATCCATGTTCACTGTGTTTTCCTCATTTCTGCCAATGGGGAAAACGCAGCGAACATGGGGCCCTGAATATAAGCCACATACTTTTTATGCATTTGTTTGTTTATTTATTTAAGGTGGATTCCTACCCCAGGTGCACATCTCTTCCAACACTGGTATCCTTGATCCTTTTCAATCTGGGTTCCACCCCGCCTATGGTACTGAGATGACGTTGGTGACCCTGGTGGACAATCTTCACCGGGAGATGGATGCAGGATGTTTGACATTTCTGATCTTGCTAGATCTCTCGGCCGCTTTTGATACCATGGACCATGGGCTGCTGTTGAGACGGTTGCGAGACCTGGAGGGTCTGGACGGGACTGTCGTTGGGTGGTTCCGCTCATTTCTCTCGGGGAGAAGCCAGCGGGTGGTGTTGGGGGCTGAAATATCAAGTCCCCGGGCCTTATCCTGCAGTGTTCCGCGAGGTTCAATTCTATCTCCATTATTGTTTAATGTGTATATGCAGCCCCTGGGGGAGATCGTGAGAGGGTTCGATTTGCGATGTCACCAATATGCTGATGATACTCAGCTGTAACTCTCGTTTTCAACTGATCCAGGTCCCACTGTCTCATTACTTTCCCAATGTTTGGAGGCTGTGGCAGATTGGATGTGGCAGAGCAGACTGAAGCTCAACCCCGATAAAACGGAGGTGATGGTGGTGGGGAGGGCGGGGGAGGTTCTGGCCCCCCTTGTGTGTGTGTGTGGGGGGTGTCCGTCCTCCTGTTGCCCAGCAGGTTCGGAGTCTGGGGGTGGTGTTGGACTCAGGTCTCCGTCTCGATCGGCAGGTGGAGGTGGTGGCTAAGATCGCCTTCCGACAGCTGTATCTGGTACGGAGGCTGTGCCCATACATTTCCAGGCCTGACCTGGCCACCCTTATCCATGCCTTCATCACCTCAAGGCTGGACTACTGCAATGCGGTCTACGTGGGGCTTCCTTTGTTTCTGGTTCAGAGGCTGCAGCTGGTGCAGAATGCGGCAGCCCGTCTCCTTATAGGGACTGGGCGATGGGAGCACATAACACGAGTGCTCCGTGCTCTGTACTGGCTACCTATAGCATACCAAGCCAGATTCAAGGTGTTGGTATTGATCTATAAAGTCCTGCACGGTCTGGGTCCCTCGTACCTCGGGGACTGCCTCACCCTCCGTGCCTCAGAGCGAACCCTTCGGTCCACCGGGGGTGCCTTCTTGGAGGTCCCCCAGGTGAAACGGGGCCTACAATGGAGAGGGCGTTCTCGGTGACCGGGCCGCAACTTTGGAACTCCCTCCTGGAGGAAGGCCGCCTGGCCCCAGGTCTGCTGGCATTTCGTCAAGCCTGCAAGACCTGGCTGTTCGCCCAGGCCTTGGGAGGGGAGGAGGGGAGGGTTGGGTAGTTGTGTGTATGGGGGATGTGGGGGTGGATATGGGGACTGTTTAAATTTTTTTTGATGATGTTGTTTTTTAAATAGTTTTATGAATTTTATTATTCTTGTTATTGTAAGCCACCCCAAGATGCCATAGGCATGAGAGGGTGGCAAATTTTTTTAATAAATAAATAAATAACTCACAAGGCAGTGGTTCTTCAACTTTGCCCTTTTAGGACATTGTCACCTGCACACAGGTACACAATATCCCCAAAGGAAATTTGGTTATGTTTTATTTATTGATTTATATTTAAATAAAAGCTTATACCCCGCTCCCTCCAGCCCTAAGGCAGCTCAGGGTGGCTCACAACATTTTAAAATCATACATGAAAAACAATACAAATAGGGTTACTAAAACAATCAATTCATCATTAAAACAATAAAGGAGGTAAACCCACTGGCGAAAACCCACCCTCACTCCCCCTGTCCTCCAAAGTCCTGGACAAAAAGTCAAGTCTTACAGGCCCGACGAAAGGCCAAAAGCTGGGAGTCAGGCGAGCTTCCTCTGGGAGGGAGTTCCACAGCCGTGGTGTGACCACCGAGAATGCCCTCTCCATTGTGGCCCCGTAATTCACCCGGGGGACCTCCAAGAAGGCGCCCCTGGTAGATCGTCACTCCAGGGCCCGGGGAGTGAGGTGGTCTCTCATATAGGAGGGGCCGAGACCATGTAGGGTTTTAAAGTTCAAAACCAGCACCTTGAATTGGGCCTGGAACGCTATAGGCAGCCAGTGCAGAGCCCAAAGCACAGGTGTAATGTGCTCCCTATGGCCCATCCCCATGAGGAGACAGGCCACCGCATTCTGCCCCAGCTGCAGCTGGGTTACCATTACCCATTATTTATATGTGACCAAAAAGGCCCTGGGTTAGAAACGTGCCCCAATTCATTTTATTCTGGGGTGAATTTCTACCCCAGCCTGGGGGTAGAAATCTACCCCATCATGTTTCATGTTAGTTTGCACATTCAAGTAATTTAAGTGTCAAAGAACTGGGGTAAAAATCTACCCCATGTTGTATTTTTCAAGGCATAAGAGGAGGGTTAACAACAGTGTGAAAGGGGCTATACACGACACAAAAGAAGGCATGGCATTGAAAGGCTCCATCAGACTCGAACTAGCAACCATGGAGCCCCAACCTTGTTGCTCTCAGACAGCTACCTACAGACCGAGACCAGCAACTCCAACAGCCCACTTCCATAATGACCATTGGCTCCTGATTCATGTTGCCAGTTCATATTGCCATTGGCTATATAAAAAGAGCAACAGGAATTGTTTTGTGGGGACCTAGGCAAAAAATTTAAACAGGTCCTTACGTTTCATCAGTGGATAGACTAGTAGCAGCTTCCTGTCGCACGCATCCGGTCAGCCCAAGATGCTGAAATTGAAATTCGAACTAAGCTGTACCCATTCCTGCTCCCCTTTCTCTTGTAGGATGGATGGATGGATGGGAGGGGAAAGAGACTGAGCATGGCTACATTCACCTCCGATTGGCCAGGTGGTAAGCCCCACACCTTCCTCCTCCTTAAGAGCAGCTCCACAATGGTGGGAGCATCAGCTTCAGTTAAAGGCATTAGAAAGGGGATTTAGAAGGGGAAACTGAGCCTCCACCCGTCCCTAGAGTGAGTGTGATTAGGGTGTAGCATAGTAGTGCATGCATGTATGAGAATGAGGGTGGGGATTAGTGAAGCGTGAGTTACCTTTGCTAAATCCATGGCATAGCACAGATACAGTGGCGAAGCCAGCAATTACTTGAGGCTGCTAGAGGAAGAACAGACTATAAACTCTCTCGTTGCCCTGCCCAGATATGGTTTGATTCCAAATCTTGGCGAGCTAGGGGAGAGGTAGATAAAATCTATAGAAGTTACCGGGCTGGGGCCCTATTTTATCTTCCAGAGCAGTATTTTCTCCTGAGGAGGAAATACAAGATCCTTGTGCGGCAGAAGAAACGTTTGCATTTTGATACTAAATGGCAGGATCTTTTGAAAGCAAGCAGTGCCAAGGACTCTAAGACCTTCTGGCGTATTGTTAATGGAGCTGGCTCATGGGCGAGAGTGGGCCATTCGATTCCAATTGCCCCTTCGAGCTGGGTTTAGTTCATAGAGAGGATGCAAATAGATATATCTGGTGGGATCACCGCCCAACTGGAAAGTAATACGATTCCTGACCAGATTACCTCAGAGTGGTCGCCGGTTTTGGAGCAAGAGTTAGGTTTAATTCTAGAATCTTTCACCAATGGTAAAGCCCCCGGACCAGATTTGATTCAGGTGGAGGCCATTAAGGCTAACCTGGATTGGTGGCTTCCGATTCTCGCAAGATTGTTCTCTAGTATCAACATTTCAGGAATCCTACCCAGGGGTTGGACTCAGGCTATAGTAGCTCCTATCTATAAAAAGGGCCCCAAAACCGACCCGGCTAGTTACACGCAAATTAGCCTGATTAGTGTAATTGCCAAGATTTACGCTAAATATCTTTTGGTTAGGCTCACAGAGTGGATAGACTCCACGCAGATGTTACATCCAGAGCAAGCAGGGTTCCAGCAAGGCAGGTCCACTTTGGAACATTGCCTTGTACTCCATCATTTAATTGAAAAGTATAGAGCAATTAATGGAAAGTTGTATTCCGCCTTCCTGGATTTGAAGGTGGCGTTTGACTCTGTGGATAGACTGCTTTTGTGGAATAAGCTCATTGCTCTTGAAATTGACAACAGATTACTTCTCCTTATACAGGCTTTATATACGGATACTACTATTAGAATCAAAGTAGATCTGGGCAGCCAACTAACACCTGATATTCCTGTCACCAGAGGGGTGAAGCAGGGCTGTGTGTTAGCACCAACCCTGTTTAACCTCTTTATTAACGATCTTATCCTGTTAATGACGCAGGAGAGATTCCACCCCCCACCCCCCCAAAGTTGGCGTCTAAACCCGTCGACGTTCTTTTGTATGCTGACGATCTGGTACTTTTATCCCAGACTAAGGTAGGGTTGCGAAGACAGCTTGTGGCTTTTGTGGGATATTGTCAAGATAACCGCCTTATAATTAACCACTCCAAATCAAACATTTTGATTTTTAAACAGGGTAGTCAGGTGTTTAGGTGACCTGCTGGCGGTACCTGCCTGCAACAAAAAAAGATTTACAAATATTTGGGACTCTATTTTACCACTGATGGGCGGTGGAAGGAACATAGCAGGAGGGTGGAAGTGGCAGCCAAGAGTCAAATGACTTCGCAGGTTCTTCACAGGGACGGGGAGAAGGAATCTTGGGGTGGCAATAAAGGTTTTTGAGATTAAGGTGAAAGCTTCATTTCTCTACGGGGCTGAGTTGTGGGCTCCATTACTGGATAAAAACTTGAACTCCCTCCAAACACAATTCCTTAATACACTTACCAAACTTCTTAATGGGACTGTGGCTGTGGCCATAAGACTCGAGGCAGGTACCCGAGGCTGGTCAGCTGTGGCCTGGGAGCAGGCAGCCCTCTTTTGGTTGAAAGCAAGTAGGGCTCCTAGTGATAGACTGGTTCGACTTATTTTCTCAGACACTTTTGTAAGTCCATGGCTTTCTACTATCACTAAGCACCTGACTCATTGCGGTCTCTCGATGGTATATCTAGAGGCACAGAAGTTTGCTGCTGCTAAGCGTGAGATCATCTCCAGAGTAAGAGATATAGATAGACAGGAGGATCTGGCACAGATAGCTGATTCTCACCATCTTCGGGGGTATAGCTTGTGGGCCCCTCAGTTGGGTAATACGGTGCATTACTTTGGCATGGTGGCTACTTTTCGATAAAAATACTTATTCCTTTGCTCCAGGGTGAATGCATTAGCTACGAATATTCTTGCGGGGCGCTTTGCTGGGATCCCCTATGGGGACCGTTGATGCTTTGGTAACAGAGTCCACTCATCATGTTTTATTTGAGTGCCATCTATATGACTCCATATGAGACAAATTTTTGCATTCTCTTATTTAAAAATTCCCTGGTGCTACAGATGTATTTATGACTCAAGCAGCCCTTGCTGATGTCTCTTCGGAGATGACTTTGCAGGTCATGAAATTCCTGGTATCTGCTGTGGAGCTTAGGAACAAGTTCCTTTGTTCCAAGCCACTGACAATTTTAGATTGTGCTGCAAATTCCCAATAGTTTTTGTATTCTTTCCATGTGGGTCTTAACTGGGAGTTGGTTTATTGGGTTATGTAGATTTTGTGTGTTCATATTGGACACCTTGGATTAGGTGATACCATTACAATTATGATATGATTTAATATTTGTTTTGATGGTTTTATTTTATAGGTTTATTATGTATTAGGTTTTATGTTTGTCTGTTTTTTGTATGTGTTGTAATGTGGACAATGACCTATGGTCACGTCGCAATAAATTTGAATTTGAATTTGAATACAGTGGCAAGGTCATGGTCGGCCCAGGCTCATGCCCCAATTATGGGTCCCTGTCTACTTTGAAAACTTCCTTTTTGGCAGGACCCTTTACAAATGCTTGTGTGCCAGTAGGAGATTTTTCAAAGTGGGCAGGGGCAGCATGCTGGTCAGTGCTGAAATGAGACTCAAATTGATTTTCATGATAATTTCATGGGAATCGAGAATTGCTGCTGAGATTTCACAGCTTTTTCAAACCAAATTGAGATCTCGGACAAAACTTGATTTATCGGTTACCACAATTTGCCATTTATCATTTACAGTGTTTACCGGTTAGCGTGTGTTTTTGCAGTTTATTAGTTGTATCGTTTTTGTGATTTACTGTGTGCCATGTTACTGTGATTTGCCATTTACCGTGTTTATTCATTACCATGTTTATTGGTTATTGGTTTATTACCATGTTTATTGGTTAGTGGTTTATTGGTTACTGCGTTTATTGGTTATTGAATTTGGCTCACAGGCAGCCCAGTAACCAACAACCCAGTAAACGGTACCTTGGTAACCGGCAATCCAATGGTAAATGACAATACGATAAATGGTAAATGGTAATTTGAGAAAAGATTCTTGACCGAGAATTGTCAAGAGACGGCAATTTTCTCTGTTTTTGTTTCTCGTTTAAAACGAGAATCATGATTTTCGGCGATAACTGAGAAAAAGTTGAAATTGAGATTCAGCCCTAATGCTGGTCCTGATACTTCTCTGTGAAAATTTCTTAGCAGTGATCATGTCACTTGCAAAGGGGCCCTTCAGAGTCTGGGGCCTGGGCTCAACTGAGCCCCCTTGCTCAACGGTAACCACAGCCATGCACAGATAGTACTCATGGGGCCAGGGAGTTCACTTGAGCTCAGGCTCTGGATTCTGCACATGGGACAGCGGCTTTGCAAGCAGCCTGAGCACTGCTAGGAAATTTTCAGACTGGGCAAGGAAGGGAGTGGGTCCAACGCTTTGCCTTCACCCACTCTAGTGGCACTCAAGCTGCTTGCAAAAGGTCACACCAAGAAGAAAGCTTTCAGAGTGGGCAGGAGTGGTGTGCTGGCCCTGCCAACTCTTAAAACTTCCTTCCTTGTGGGGTTGCTACCAGAGTAGGGATGGAAATTTGGATTAAATTGCGGGTTTGAACTGATTGCGGATTCAGATCTGTACTTTATGGATTCATTATGGATTTGGATCCCACTGAAGTTAATGAGAAATTTTCCCATTGAAGACCATGGGAAACCATCTCATCCTTGGAGGGCTTGATTGAAGTTCCTTCAGCCTGCCACTGCTGTGTGCGGGATTCCCGGCAGGATCCCTCGTTATGGAGTGCTGCTTGCTCCATAGTGTACACATGTGCAAAATGGCTGCTGGGGCTGTTTTGGGCATGTGCAAAATGGCCACCACCTGTAACCCTTAACCTTTGGTTAAGAGCAGTGGCCATTTTGCACACGGCTCTGCTTGGACCATTTTGCACATGCACAAATGGCCACCACCCTTAACCAAAAGGGTGACAACATCATTTTGGCTGCCGCATATTTGGTAGTAGCCAACATTGATGAAAAATAGACAGAAAAAAAGAATGTGTGACATAGAAGAGGTCGCAATCTGTGGCTGAAGTATTAAAAAATGATCTGTAATTTTGGGTGCCCAACTCTAAAAGGGGGCTGACTGATTTTCAGAGAGCAGATGCATAGCACTTTCTAAAAATCAGGTCCATGTAGCATTCTCAGGTTGGGTAGGCAAAAACTGAGTTCCTACGCTCCGCTTAACCCCCCCTACCCCCCCATTCCTTGGAATGTTTTATTCCCTCTTTTTAAAATTTCCTTCTGTGTTTTTGTTTTATGCATGTACCAACAATTAATTAATATGGTGGAGCTCATGGAAGGAGTCACTTGAAAAAATAATTTCAATGGATCTTTAAATGATAAATATTTGCTGCATTATTGACTACATTAAGGAGAGTGTAGTGAGGGAACAGTAGGTATAGAGGGGATGGCAGAGGAAAGAAAGAGTGCAGGAGACACAAAGGGAAGGATGAGACAGTTTACTAACAGAACAAAGAGGGCAAGTGATAAGGAGTGGGAGAGCAGATGTGGGATCGAGCAAGATTGTGGAGAGCCTTGACATTCTCATATTAGAAAGACTTGGGTCTTATCTATGGTACTTGGAGAACTATTAGAATTCTGGCATCACAAGTAAATGAAACTGAGCAAACTGAAGCGGGAAGAATTCTTAGTAAATTGGTTTAAACGTCTCCATTTGTGTTTTTGATAGCACATTCTATAGTCCAAGGCTAAGTGAACGTTTGGGAGAAGAAACACCTGTGGTAAGACTCAGCAAGCCCTTTACCTTACAGAGCTCACTACTTATCTCTGAGACCCTGAACAACCCACCAATAAAACCCAGCAGCCTGGACACACAGTCCAGTCTGGTCCAATCCACTGGTGGAACTCTGGGAAGTTGAAGAGCACCCCCAGCAGGGCCTGCTCTACTTGCACATCTGGCTGGGCACTTTTAAAAAGACTGACCAACCTGGAGGTGAAGCAGGCCAGCACGGACAGAACCGGGACTGTCATCCATTTAAAAGCACCTAAAGTGTTTTACCATCTTTATCTAGGTCAGCCTCACAATCCTGTGAGGCGGGTCATCACTGCTGCTGGGGAATCCTTGCACTCTAAGTGGGACAGAGACAGTGACTAGTGAGCAAGGAGGGATAAAAAAGATCCCTCCCTCAAAGCTCAACTCTGGGTGCGTCCCTGTTTGTTGTCCCTCCTTGTGCACTAGTCTCTGTCCCGCTTAGAGTGCAGGGATCCCCGGCCCCAGCAGCAG
>QEPC01014892.1:1514724-1537419 GCA_003113815.1 Sphenodon punctatus | reverse complement strand
AGGGAGGGGTAAAAACAAAAAATAACACCTAAATCTATCTAATATAATCTAAATAAATGATAATATGGAGGTAGATGGGTTGGATGGGTGAAATAGGAGGAGGATGGCAATGGATTAGGAATAGGAAGGAACAAAAACTGCGGAGAGAGGGAGCCTTCTGAAACGCCTGCTGTCAGGAACAGTGACTATCTCAGAAGGTGTTGGGAAGGGGGGAGGCAATCAGTTTTGTTTCTTGCTGCGCCTGCCTCACCGCAAGCCCCATTGGCTCCGTGCAGCCTAGCCCGTGGCCAATCACAGACTGCGAAGCCAGTGGTCTGAGGCGAAAAGGGATGGTGATTAGGCAGGCTGGCTGCTACTCCAAGCCTCTCCACTCCTGGTGCCTGGAAGTCTGCTCCTCAACTGACTCCCCCTCCCTGTCACATTTTGCCTTCCAGTGACACGTTTTTGCCACCCGAACTCACCCTAACGCGATCCGAACTGACCGAACTGTTCTGTCATTTCGACGTTTGGAATCAAGTTCGGTTTGGTCAGTTCGGGTTTGAGTTTGGTCGCCCGAACAGGCCGAGTTCGGGCCGAACTCAGAACTTCCAAACTGCGTTCGCCCATCCCTACTCAGCCCCTGTGCAATCTGCTGGAGAGTTGGCAGCCAATATTAAAGTCAAGAGTACCTTACCCAACAAATCCAGGCCCTGACCAAGAAGGTAGATAGCTACACTGCAGGATGCTGCCCTTTTGCCCAAGTCAGCCAGGGATAGGGAGGCACAAGATTCACTTTGATCTGTGGAACTTATTGCCAGAGGATTCTGTGAAGATCAATAGCACGACTGGGTTAAAAAAAAGGATTGGATAAATTCTTAGGGGGTTAGGTTCATAAATAGCTATTAGTCAAGTTGGTCAGAGGATGAGATCTCTAGGAGTGAACAACAGGACACCGATCACTTCATTATGAGCTGTCGTGCAACTTCTCTGAAGCAAATGAAGTTGTCTTCTGTTGGAGACAGGATGCTGGGCCAATATGGCATTTCTTATGTTAATATGACCAACATTTTATGGGCCAAGAGATTCACCTTTCTGACTGGAAAGGACTTTCATCAGAGCCCACTACCACTTCTCCCTAATCTACTTGAGAGTTTGCTGATGGGGGGAATGGGGAAGGAAATATCTCCTACAAATGCAAAGGCTAACACATATTTATCCTACTGCACTTCCTGTCCAGCCAGCCTAGGAAGAGATACAACAGGAACACAAAGGAGAAAGGCAGGTGTGTCCCACGTCACTGTCACACATGAATGCAATGATAAATCAGATATTGCACGCTGTGTCTACCATGACTGCAGAATAAAGATATTTCCTCTCAACCTTTCCTTCATGCCTGGATAAATACATATAAACAATCCTGTCCTGTAATTCAATGGCACTAAAGCATTTCACCACTTCACAGGAAGAGCAATGAGAACCTCTTTCATCCTCAGCTCACCTAAAATAAATTGCAAAGGACATAGCAGTCAGGGTGGTGTGAAACCTGTGTTACAAAACAGGAAAGGGAACTAAGTTCATTCATTTTCAGTCTTGGGCAGGCTCCTAGCATATTCCCTGATAAGTTTGAGTGAGTGGGATGATTTATGATTTCACATCAAATCAGGAAATAGTACCCTATGGTTTTCTAAGTTTTAGTGAGACAAAAAGGCAAGACTAGACTACTCAAAGTTGTCAAACCCCAGATCCAAAATGGAGTTACATTCTCACAAATGTGCTGATCTTCCATCCCCTCTTAAAGACACTGCCTGTTTTTAAGAATCTAGAGCCAGCCAGCCAGCCAGTGTAGGAAGAATAAGAATTCAGTAAAAAATTAAGTACCACCAAAATGACTTGGGAAGGTCCTATATTGAAAAATTTCTGAGACGTTGAAATCTAAATTCCACCGAAGCTTGAGATCCTAAATTACTAAACTGATTAGGAAAATAGGAACTTGTTAGGCAGTTAAGTGATTTGCACATTTCTGAAAATTTTGCTCATTGCATGATAAATAAATAAATAAATAAATAAATAAAATAATGATGGAAACCTACTTCCCACTTCTTGAGCAATATCTCTCTCCCCGCCCCCCCTTGGATAAATAAAGAGCTTCAAACTTTAGATCTTTTGGTTCATGACTGTTGACCATATCATTATCTAGATTATTTATGTCCACACAGTGTGGACATATGTATGTGCATGCATATGTATATAAATAATATACACATAAGTAACTATACTGAAATTTTAGAACCAGAAAAAAGCTAACACATATGTACACCTACATTTATCCAGGTTCCAAGTGGCACATACATTGCTGTAACTCTGATATACTGGTCCCAGAAGATAGTTAAAAAACCTTGGGCTGTTCAACCCCCCCACCCCCCGCCCACAACAGAAGTATTGCATATTAACAATTATGAGGTTTTTATCTTTTCCTTTGACTTATATGAACACTCGGTCTCCTAAACAAATATCCATTTGGGAAGTCTCTTTCTTCCCCTCTTGCTTCTCTTGAGTTCAGTGTAAACTTGCTGAAAATCTGTTTGTTTGTTTTTAAGCTCTGTACAAAAAACAGGCTAGAAGGGAAATTGTCTATAACTAACTTCCAAATCCTCAAACTCCTAAAAAATGTTATTTCCAAAAAAAATTAGTAAGTACAGCAAGATAAGCAATGCCTTCCATTAAATATAAACAACAATTGCACTTAGTTATTTCCCTAATAAAGTCCTTCTTATGTAAAACAAATATGTAATAGCACTACTAGTATATTTCATTTTTAATCATTAGGATTTGCTGCTCAGTAACTATTTTTTTTGTTTTAGTGAAACAGATAAAACTTTGCAGCCATGATTAGCTCCTTTGCCAGCAAGCAAACGTAATCTTTAATGTAGCTCCTCTGCTCCTTTAGCTTTGCTTTCAATATTATTTGCATTGTGCTGCAGATGACTAAGATAGTCAAAAGATCAAAGGTTTCCTTTGATGGTTTATATCAAGGATCCCTGCTGTATTAAAAAGGATCTCAGGTCAGGACATTTTTGTTCACACGCAGATCTGAACAAGGGCTGAACACAGTGATCAAACTGGATGAAGGCTGAATGCATCCATCAAAGGGCTGACCACATTGAGCCAAACAGAAGAGGAGGTTCTCCTTCTAGCCCCATAACATTAACTAGCGACAGATGTCTCACAGAGACTTCTTCTTTGATGGAGCAGCACTAGGAAGAAGAGATCCTCCTTTAGGAAGCTTACACACTCCAAATTGCTCTAGAACACTTTTTAAAAAAGACAACATTTTACAGCAAACAATAGTTAATAAGACTTCAATGTTTCTATGAGATCACACACATGCAGGTGTTATATTTTTGAACTAAATGAACGATATTTGGTCATTTAGCTAGCACATTTCACCTTGAAAGCACTTTACAGACATTAAATTAAGCCTCATAATGTAACCATGAATTAAAGTATTAGTCTTAGTCTTATCCTAGAGATGGGGGAAGTGAAAAAGAGGATGTAAAGTCCCTGATTTTCAAAACATACTAAGCTACCACAGGTCACATGATATTTACAGAGAAGAAATAGATCTCAGAAAATCTTGCCCTCAGGGTCACTTCTACACTACTAGTGTTTTCCAGATTAGGAAGGGTTTCTGCATGTGAAAATCCCCCCACTCACCCTGAATTCCAGAGATACAGGATGTACTGCTAGTGTGGATGGTGGGTGTAACCAGATATCAGGAACGGGCCCAGGTGCAAGAAATGGATTTGCCCCCACCCCCCTCTAGTCTGGTGAATCTGCTACTTTGGGTGAAAACAGACATGACGCTAACACCACTTTGACACTTTTTAAACATTTCTTATGCATGTTGCAGGGCTGTATTGGTGCCCTATGCAGCCCTGCAACATGCATAAGAAAATAAATGNGGGGATGTGTGTGCGGCCATGTGCACACCCCGTCCATGCGTTGGCGCACCCACGGACCCACCCACCCACTCACGCTTTGTAACTAGAGTGACAAAGTAACTGAACAAACAAATTTCACAAATAGATATTATACATACAAATTATATATAATGTTTGTAATTGCGTCACCAGCACCAAAGAGGAAAAAGGACTGTAACTTATGGAAGCCTTCTGCAAGCTCCGAGCAAAATGTCCCTGCAACAGCCTGGAACTAAGGGCTTATTCATATAACACACTTCTTTGCAAACTCACTACTTGTTCCTTAATCCTGTTTGCCTTGCCCTGTAGCAATGCATTCATACAACTATTGTTTTTACTGCATTTCAGTAGCCCAACCCTTGTATCCAGTGGCAGAAAACGAGTTCACTACCATAGGAAGTGGTAAGGATTTCACACGTTGCTCAAAATGCGAGTTTACATCAATACCTACTTTAAAATTCACATGAAAAATGAGTCCTAAGGAAAAGAAAAATATCTGAGATGGATGCCAGACATGTCAGGCTATGGAAATGTGCAGAGATCAGCACCAGAGTGAACAGCTTCTGCATTATGAGGGACGTTGTGTTTCGGTGTATTCAAAGTCATCATAACCCAATTTGTGCAATAACTTTTTGTATGACCTGTTAAGCTATTCAATTTTCAAATTCTATTTGCTTTATCTCATTTACAAAGATTTGTCCTTGTGGATGCTGTTTGAGATGGCTGCATGGTGAACTGAACGAAAGAAAGAAATGTGCAATATTGTTTACATTTCAAGTTTAATTGCGTCTGGTTGTGAGATATCCGTGGCTTTTGTACAGCAGTCACTTAGGTACTCAGGGACTAACAACAGCAGAGATGATCCATGAGCCCACAATGCTTTTACTTCAATTTAATACTGTTCCTCAGAACATGTCCTATGTTACTGTAGCTCTGCTTCATATCTATATATGGCTATCCATATTATTATTTATTTATTTATTTATTTATTTTAAAAACCTATGCTCCGCCCTTCCTGCCACAGGTCCATATAGAGGTGCCCATATAGAAAGAGAGTGAAAGCAGTGGGGAAACTAATATTTGACCCAAATGAATAATTTGTAATCTACTTACATTCATTTGCATGAAGCAAATCCAGATGTCAAATTCAAAACTATTTGTGAAATTTGTTTATTCAGGTACATAGTTACCTCACGACTTTGACAGTACTATTTGGTGGACTTTGGGAGAAAAAAAAATGTGAAGGTGACTTTGAGGGACCCAACTGTGTGATGTAGCACAGGAGAAAGTCACAAAAAGTACTGAATAACAAAATATGAAATAATGAAGTGAGCAAAGCAAGTAAAGTACCAAGTCAAAATAGCAAATACATGAATAACTGAATAAACAAGTTATGAATTTTGCAAAAGTAGCATATGCAAAACTAGAGATTCCTTTGCATCCACACCAGCAAGACAAGGAACGCAAGACACGTGTTTGGAATAAACCAGGCAGCAAACACTAAGGTATCCAGATAAGAGAAAGATCCAGCAGCACACAAAGGCAAGCCTCTAGCAGACCTGCTTGGGATCATCCCCGCCCCAGGGAACATTGGCGTGCTTACCAACTAGCTGCATGGACTACTCCTCCACGAGCCTGCCACCTCCTCTCCCTAAGGGGCTCGATCTGACNCGCTAACACCACTTTGACACTTTTTAAACATTTCTTATGCATGTTGCAGGGCTGTATTGGTGCCCTATGCAGCCCTGCAACATGCATAAGAAAATAAATGTTAAAGCGGTGTTAAAGTGGCATTAGCATCATGCCTGTTTTCACCCTCTGACTCCAGAGATACTCCGGACACCTCAGTTCCTCTCCCTCCCTCTGCTTGCTGTACCTGAGCCCTGGACGCTGCTCCATCTTGTGCCACCTACAGGGTCAGTCAGTCCCACACGTGCCTGCAAGCATTTCCATCAGCTCAGTCTCTGTCTGGCCACACTGCAACAGGACATGATTTGTGCCCCCAGCTTGGGTCCCAGGACTAATGTCCCTCCTGTCCCTAAGATAGGTACGCCCCTGCCAGATATGAGAAACACGTCACAAAACCATCACATTTTGAATTTGGTGATGATTGGGTAATTGTTTTTACAAATGTTACTGACACTGTGTTGGATCAGGTGCCTGATAATCTCTTCCCACTACCCATGTAACCATTTTCCCACCTCCAGTTTGCTGTTATCCCTTATAAAATACTGGTTTTAGGTGTTGATTTAGAACTCACAAGTGATCTTTCCCTCCTCCCTACCCTCAACCTTTTCCTTTGTCACTCCCATGAAGTACAACACAACCAAATGTAGCCCCCTCCACCCAAGTTCCTCTGTAACAGCACCAACAACAAGAAGCAAATCTGTTCACAAATGTTTCATTGCAATTTTATCTGGCAAGCCCTTTCCTGCAAAAATCTATGCATATACTGCTTTTGCTCCATCTCTTGGGTGATTACGGTCTAGAAGTGGAGCGGTACATATATGCAGGCAGAGGAGCAGCTACATGCTGTTAGGAAACTCATGTTGTCCTCAACCATGGCTTTTCAGGAGCCAACCCATGTTGAACACATGGCCAGTTACATACCCAGCATTTACAAGCATAACAAGAAACTAGGTACGACCAAAATGAGTAGCTAACATTCCGTAGCTTTAGGACGAGCACAGGATCATAAAGAAATAAAGCAAGACAGGTTATTCGTAAAAGAAGAACGCATTTCACTCAGCATCAGGCACTTGATCCAAGGCAACCACTCTCCACACTAGAAGCTCACCCTAGAATGAGTTGGTAGAACTAGAAAAGGTGCAGTGAAGGGCAACAAAAAAGATAAAGGGTATGGAACAGCTTCCGTACGAGAAGAGGCTTGATAGGTTGGGGCTCTTGAGCCTGGAGAAGAGACGTCTGAGAGGGAATATAATAGAGGATTATAAAATCATGAGGGGTGTGGAACAAGTAAATAGGGAGCTGCCACTTACCCTCTCTATCACCACTAGAACTAGAGGACACTCTGTGAAACTAACTGGCAGCAGATTTAAAAGAAACAAAAGGAGGTACTTTTTCACTCAATGCACAATTAACTTGTGGAACTTGTTATGAAGACCAGTAACTTAACTGAGTCAAACAAGGATTTGATAAACTCTTGGAGGATAGGTTCATAAATGGCTACTAGTCAAGTAGGTCAGGGGATGCAACCGCTAACAGTTGGGAGTGAACAGCAGGGAACGGATCACCCCATTGTGACCTGCTGTGTATTTATGTGAAGCGACTGAAGGTGGCCACTGTTGGAGACAGACCACTGGTCTGACCCAATATGGTACTTCTTATGTTCTTAATGTGTGAGATGGAGCATGAAGAAGAAGAGGGCTTTTACCTCATCTCCACTCTCCCTAATTCAGGATGAGCTGTGTCAGAGCCAGGATTACAACTGCAAAATTCCCAGCTCCCAGTTTTCTGCTCAAAACAAGTCTCTCTCTCGCTCTCTCTCTCTCTCTCTCTCCTCCTTAAAGAGACCCTTCTGTTAGATACACAAAGTGTTGTCTTGCCTTCTGATTATGTTGCCATTGGCATCCAATCTTGACATCAAGAAACAATATCTTTGAAAGGGTTTGTTCAATTGTGCTACATCCTGTTCTCACATTAAATCACGTATTTTTGTCAGATCAATGCAAGGAGCAAGCTGGCCACTGGACGTAGGGGCAGGAGGTATTAGAAACACAAAGGGGAAAGTGTAAAGAAAGGGTCCATTGTGGAGGCAGCAGCTTTATGTGAACAACTATGAGGAGGTGTGCATTTTTGTGAAGACTTAAGGGGAAAAAATGTAAGCCTGCTTATGAAAGTTTCATGCTACAAAAGCTGAATCTGGTATGCAGGATACTAGGGAAATATAGGCAAGGGTGCCTATGAACTGATTGTGTGCCTATGAACTGATGGGCTCTTATGTCCCTAAAGGGAAGGTTCAGTTTTGAACAACAACAGTAGTACAACAACCACTGTTATTTTGGGTCACCACTTCAGATCCAACCTAAAGCTCAGAGAATTAGATAGGAGTCTTTCAGTTGATTTCAGTGGACATTGGGCCAGGTGACGTGACATAACCCAGCAGGTCTCAGAGGCCTCCAGCTTAAATACTGGCCTGTCTCATTCTTCTACCTCATTTTAAATCCAGCTCTTCCAAATATCTCCCCCCAGTGTTGTTTTGTACAGTCTCCTAATGAAATGCACACATTCTTGCTTAGAACTAACCCATGACGAAACAGCATTGAGTGGCTAACGCCAATGATAGAAAATTATTTCCTTCCCAGCTGTTGTTGTTGTTTCCATTAGTCGGCAGGCTGGAGCAATGGGATCACTGGCCGTGCTGTTTTGCACAAGGACTACGTACCAACATGTTGCTTTTGTGCTAGAACTGCATGACCCTCAATCACTATCATAGTTCAATGAAGTCCATTCCCAAATCATGGGGTTTAGCCACTTTTGTTCATTGGATTAATTACTATGGTGAGCAGCACTTATTCACATCAGTAGTTCCACTAATGTCAGTAATGCGATGGTTTATGTAGGTGTACACCAATGAAGGCTGCCTAGTCTAGTCCTTCACCTAACCTATGTTTAAAGGATCATTACAGGCATATTTGAAAGTATATGTTCATCAACAATTTTAAGCAATTAGTTTAACTCAGTTATTTAAAATTGGAGTGTATACATGGTAAATGGCTTATTCTCAAGCATTTAATCTGCTGTCTTTTCATTTGTTGAGATTGTTCCCATGCAATTTACTTCGGTTGTGTGTTAACTGGCCCACACAGCTACATTTCACTCTCTTCTACTGAGCTGTATCTTTGTTGACTAGATGTATACAAATACTGTTACAAGGGAAAAATAAAGTTGCTTTCAGAGACTGTTCAGTTTCTTTGATGGGGCAAAATTGCCCTTGCTTATGCACCAGATGATAGTCCAACATGTCAGTGCCCTGAAATAACATTTGTGTAGACTAATTCACATTTGTCACTGTCTGGGTAAAAACAGACATGCACGTAATGCCACTTTAACATTTCTTATACATGTTACAGGGCTGTATTGGTGACAAATGCAGTCCTGCAATATGCATAAGAAATGTTAAAGTGGTGTTAAACCAGAGTTACGTGCATGTCTGTTTCCCCCCCCTCTGTTTCTAGACACTTCCAGTTTGATTTGTCATGGGCTTTTTGCTCTAATCAAATTATAAATGCCACAAAGTTCATTGGATTTTGGTTTCCACCAAGATCACTTTTTTAAAAAAATCTCTAGGCTGATGAAATGTAAACAAAGTAAAACTTTATTAACAACATCCCCTGTGCCTTGCTGACCAAGACCAATGTACTGTGGTTGCTTTGTGTCTGCTGCATGGAGTTTGCATGAGTGACAGGCTGACAAATGGTCTTTTTAGTAGCAAGACTTAAACAAGGAGTGAAATCGCAACCTGGCCAGACTCAAAGTGACATATCAGGAGCATTTCTCCGTGGTCATTTTCCTGATAGCTGAATTAACTGCTGTTTTATCTTGCTGTGGTACTAGCTGTTTTACCTCACTTTCACCAAATCGCTTTCTTATCGCCATAAACATTGCTGAGTTACTGTAAACTGCCAAAGTGGAAGAACTTTGCTATCTAACACGTAGGTGCATTAATTGGATTTTCTCCTTCGGTTGTGTATTGTATTTGAAACCATCCCAAGAGAAACAGATTAGCAAAAGCACATTTGTTTTATCTTGATCAGTATAAAATGTCATACTTGGTAATCAGTTATTATTTTCATACAATTTGAGATGAATTTCAACAGCACTGGCCGTAGAACAAGCGCCTGGTTAAAACAACCAACTCCAAAAATATTTGGAGTATGCAGTATTTTCAGATTTAGAATATAAACACAAAAGTATTTGAGAGAGAAACCCATTCATTTTGGAGTTGCCAAGATCACACCCCAAGTCTTGTTGTGGGGAGGGAGCATTCCAGGCTTTGATATTACTAAGTGGCAGAGTAAAAGACAAAGCGGAAGCCTGTTCATGCCTTTTCCATCTGCGTAACCCATCCTTTCTGATAGATAAAGATCCCTTAATAGAGAGGGAGGAGGAGGGTTCATTTAAAAATGTTCCTGAAGATTCAGTCTTATCGTTGAACTGGTGCGTTACTATGTACAAATGTTCCTATTTTTCATTCCAAAATAGATTCCAGAAACTCTGGAGAAGGGTGGGTGTTTGGGGGTGGGTTTTTTTGCTGCTCAATAGTATTAAAATTCAAGTCTTCTGAAGCAAAGAGCTGAGTGAGGTGGGCAAGGTCCCCATCAATACAAGTTCTGAAAACTGCAGGGAGTATCCTGGTTTTCATACAACCTCCATTCTTCAACTCTAGTCTCACCATAATTTTATTCACCAGGAGTAAACTGATGACTTTTTTCTCGGAGACACAAGAGCAGTGGTCATTGGACTATTGTTGCTATTTAAAATTGAACCTTCCCTTTAGGGACATAAGAGCCATAGCTCTATGGAATGCAAACAACACTATCATAATCTTAATTTTCATCCATTCCTTGTGCAGAAAATCATAGATGTCTGATCTGGATCCATCTTCCACACACAGTTCTGAGGTGGAGGACAGGATGTCACAAACACTTTTTCAGAGCTATCTGCTGTTTCTGGGACTACGAATTAAGATATTGAAAATGAAAGCTGCTTGGGCTGTGGCTTTCAATTTGGACTAGAAAACTAGAGATTGCAAAAATCCACATGTCAAGTTCTCAGCCAACGCAAGCCTAAGTGTAACTTAGGCTGCTTTTACACGAGTGGCCAGATGCAGCATGTTGAAGAACACGCTTCCTGAAAAGCCCCGTGGGGTGCATTTAGACGCACCGGAAGTAGCAGGCTCTGGCGTGGTCTTTTTGAAGGCATTTGGGAAGCCTCAATATCGGGGTTTCCCAAATACACCTTCGAAAAGACTGCGTGATCCATGTTTCCTATGGCGGTCGGCTACTTCCAGTGCGTCTAAACGCACAACTCGGGGCTTTTCAGGAAGTGTGCTCTTCAATGCGCAGCATCCGTCCGCTTGTGTAAAAGTGGCCATAGTGTAAAATTCTTCAAGCTCCTTATTAAGCTCTTTATAAAGTAATAGGAATGAGGATATTCCCTACATTGTCCTTGTTGCAAACCTAAAGGCTGGACTGGATCCAGGCAAGTAAGACTTTGATTGTGCAGGGCCCCCAATATGTGTGGGTCCATGAATAAACTAAAAACAATGTGAGAAGAGTGGCATAAGATATGGGTCCACAGAACCTCAAACCAGCCTGAGAAGGGTCCACTGCTTCAGGAGGAGGCAACCAATACATGGTAAATTAGACTTAACATGTTCAACATACAGACTTGGCTGCTGGCTGGACCTGCAACACAGGGAGCCCAGGCTCTGCAGGAAAGGTTATGTTTAATTAAACATCAAAAGTTAATTACAGTAACACTGCCCTTTTTCTAGTGGGTGAGTCAGTGGGCGTCTGTCAAACAGTCCTATGCAGGGAAGGAGATTATCTGACCATTTTGCAAGAAGATCCAGTTTCCCAGGATCCAGCGCTGCCTCAAGGAGGAACTTTGCTGTATATTTAGCAGAACCAGTGTGTGGTTCTGCTGAATAAACATTGTGGACAAGATTAGTGATACTGCAGATGTTAGCAGAGCTGTGATTCCAGCTCGACAGTTAGGCTCATATGTGGCAAAATTCTTAGGCACATAAAGTAAGTCTACTTGTCTTAATTTATTATTAGCAAAAACCCATTGATTTGAAAATCAGTCAAAGAAATGCCAACGTTGTAGTAATGTGAAATGGCTCCTATTTCAGTTTTCTAGCGTGAGTGGTTTCTCTTTATAGACTTCTGCAGGACAAAAAATAAATAAATAAAAAAATTAAAAAATTAATTTGAGACAGCTAAAAGGGGCAAAACTGAGGTCTGCTTACATCTTACTTTGGAAGGGATATATTTTGCCATGTTCCTTGGGATTTCATTTTTAATCCTCCCCCCCCCCTTTTTTGTTTGTTGTGTTAATGTTTAGAGTAGCCACTTTGGCAACAAAGGGTCAGCAGCAGATTTAATTGTGATCCAGACTTGACAGGGGCAATATGAAAGGTCAACTATTAGAGGTGTGCACCAGGGGCTGATGTGTTTTTTTTTCATTTTTCATTTTCGTTATTTAAATCTGTCGTTTTCGTTTTCATAAATATCAAATTGTTGGTTTTGGTTTTGGTTTCATTTTTGGCTGTAACTTTTTTGTTTTTCATTATATGTGGCTGACACTTGGAGGGATTGTATCTCCAATGGAAGGGAATAAGTGTATGAGAAAGAGATTGGATAAAGGGGTCCAATTTTATAAGCTGTTGAATTATATTATTTTGCAAAAAACTTCATATACATTCTTAGCTGTAGCCTCTTTGCCTAACATTTAATTTAGATTAAACTTAGCAAGTTTACATCCCTTCCTATATTTACTATTTCTGCCAACTTTCAGAAAGATTGGCTAAAGGGTCCTGGTGGTATAAGCAATTAACTTATAAATGTGTGTCTTACTGTAACATCTTTGTAGTCCAACCAGTGTACATGACATTTGGCAGGGCTGTATCACACACTTTCACAATCATCTCTGCCAAATATCAGAAAGATGTGATAAAGGGTTCCAATTTCATATGCCTACACAGCATATGCAGAGAAGGAGACTATGCCAGGGATTCTTTTACATGTCACTGTGGTATAAGATCGGTTTGTGATGCCAATCGGCCAGCAGAAATGTCAACCAAATATCCTCATTCTGTGCTGTGACCATCCCAACTTTTTACTGGGAAGTCAGAAGCATCTGAACCAATAGAGATTCTCGTATGTCTTCTGTCACAGTGCTGCAGGATGTGATTGTGATGATAATTGGCCAGCCTGGATGTGTAAACTATGGCTGCTTTTAAACGAGGAGCACTGAAGCGCCTCCTCAACGCCGCCTTAAAGCAAAGCCACCGGAAGTGAGGTTCTCCCCGTTGCCGGCGGCGGCAGCTGGAGACACGGGGCTTTGGAGCGGCACGTTCTTAAGACTTCAATTATCTGGCTTAAGAACGTGCCGNGCCGCTCCAAAGCCCCGTGTCTCCAGCTGCCGCCGGCAACGGGGAGAACGTCACTTCCGGCGGCTTTGCTTTAAGGCGGCGTTGAGGAGGCACTTCAGCGCTCCTCGTTTAAAAGCAGTGCTAGTCTCCTTATTGCTGGAATGCTAACCCCAAAGTCCCAGTTATGTCCCTTCTATGCCTGCCTGAGGGCCACTCCCTATGCCCGCCTCGAAGCCACCAATTCGTCCTGTAAAGCTGGAAGCATGTGGTAGTTGGCCAGTGAATATGTCTGTCAGCCTTTTGGGTTGCTCCACATCCTCCCTCCTATAGCCTCTCTCCCCCTGCTATGCCTGGTGACCGCCTCTGACTGGCACTGCATGTGCTGCTATTTATCTGAATAATGGTCTTCAAGGGGACAACTTGAATTGCTTATAGAATTGGGTCCCTTTATCAAATTGTCCTGTAGTTTGGCAGAGATGACAGGGAAGGTATATGATACATTCCTGCCAAATGTTCTGTAAACAGGATGGAATAGAAACATGTTACAGCTGGAAATATATTTTCAAGTTAATGTCTTATACCATCAGAACCCTTTGCCCAATCTTTCTGAAAATTGGCAGGAGTGTTAAGCTTAAAGAGGGACAAAATATTCCAAGGTTCATGCAAACTGAATGAAAGATAAAAAAGTTGTAGCCATGAATGTGTATGGAGCTTTTCTTAAAATCACAACATTCAATTGCTTCTAAAACTGGTTCCCTTTATCTAATCATTTTGAATGTCAGTTCACATAATGCCCTCCTTTGGGGGCACAACCTCCCCAAGTTTCATCAGAATTGAATAAGAAACAAAAAGGTTATGGCCAGGAATACATTTTTCAGTGTTTTCCCTTTATTTAAAAAACAAAATGTCGTTTTCATTTCTATCTTTATTATTATTATTATTCATTTTTGTTATTGCAATAATAATAATGAAAATGACAATTTTCATTATCATTAGTGTAATAACAAAAATGACATGCACACCCCTATAAATATAGAATTTGACTGGGATTCAGAACTAGGACTGGGCAAACAAATAAAAATGAGAAGTAGCCTAGTACTATAGTCCACTTCTTCTCAAGGGAACAGCTCCTTCCTTTGATATAAATTAAATTTCACTGAGAAATTTCCAGCATTTAAAAAGATTTTAAGACAATTCACAGATTTTGCACAAGATTCACAAACTTATGTGCAATTTATCTTTCCTTCCTGCAAGGAAATAGGAAGCAAAGTATGTTTTTTTCTCCAAGTCAGGAAAAGGGCTGTAAAAGGGGAGGGGTTCTCTGCAATGGGTCCAAGAACCACCTTTTCTCCTTGGAGCCACCATCATCACCCATAGTTCCCTAATCTCCAAACACCACACCTCTGATGCTCCCTTCTGTCCTCCTCTATGTTAGGAAGGAGTCCCAAAGTACGAGCAGGCACAGGAGCACCTCCCCTCACATTTCTGTGCTTTCTCTTCTTTACAGGCATCTACTCATTTAGAAAGTGCAGAAGAGCGCACCAGCACTACCAAGAGTTCGTGTCTGGTTGGGATGTGTCTATGGACAAGGGAAGAGTTAGGCGCCCCTGGACGTTCTTATTGGCATAATCATTCATGTAGGGTATTTTCAGATGTGACGGGGCTCAATTCACCCCACCACGGAAACACCCTAATGATTCCCCGCCGGGGCCAACACGTAATGGCCAACAGATGTGTTGGCCACTCCCGGCGGGGAATGTGGGGTGGGGGGCACTTGGCACAATGTGCGGCCACATGGCCCCGCCCCCCATGCTCCCTAGGCTGCCCGCCCTCTTGGGAGATGGGCGGGCGCTGTGGCCAATGCGGCCGCAGCGCCTGCCCGCATTGACCACGGCCCGGAATCCCGCCGCTGATTCCGGACCGTGGTAGGTAGCCAGATGTTACGGTCCCCTTGATCACGGGGGGGAATCACATTCAACACACAAACGGAGATGGTCTAGCCAAGACCTCCATTTGCCTGTTGAATGTGATTCCCCCCCTGTGATTCACGGGAATGAACATCTGGGGGGGAACTTCCGTTCCCCCCAACAGACATTACGGGATCACAATCACCATGTGGGGATTCACCGTGATTGAGCGTGATCTCGTAACGTCTGAAAATACCCGTAGAGTAGAGACTGGGATATAACACAGAAGAAAAAAACAACTTGATGCCATGGGACGGGCCCAGACCAGTCAACTTTAAAAGATCCTGAATGATATAAAGGGGCATTAGGGTTGCAATTTGTTTATGGCTACAATCCCTTCTGAAAACTAAAGTCTAGATGTGCAAAGGCATCCGATAGAAAATCTCAGAGCTCGGAGGCCTCTGTCTGGCTTACAGATTGCGTGACTTCCTTCTCCAATTTTGTCTCAGAGCCTAAGAAAAGCAAGGCATTGTTTCTTTATGTGTCTCTGTCATAAAAAAGCCAGACATTATGGGCTTGAATACATAAAATAACTGCAATTTATTTAACTCAACCTCTCCTAGATGCCTCGGGCTACCCGCTGGTTTAACTGTCATCTAAAGGTCAAGAAACTTTTGTTCATCTGGCACACACAGACAGATTGTGGCATTTATATCATGCACAAGGTCCTGTAAAATGACACTTCAAAGATGTTTAAGCAGCCCTGCAAGGATCGCGACTTGCCATATGAACAGAATTACAAATGCCTCCAATTCAAATGTGTTGCTCCTTCAGTATTCCCAAATCTGAGCATACTGCCTAAAACCCAAATAGCATTCACTAGGTTAAATGGGTATAGTAAAGAACATTCAAACTTACCATTACAGTCCAAAAAGAAAATGAATGCTTTGTGGGAATATCTTAAAAATAATTTGCTGTTATACACAAGAGTCCACCTATTGTACATTAGTACCAGAGCTACCAGCTTAACTGCATTCAAGATATGTCTTTTGTCCTCTTGGGTTCACAACCAGGCCTACTGTCTGGGGGCCCGGCTCCCTGTGCCTCCTTCTGCATTGCAGGGAGGATCCCATGCATGTACAGTAGGGCAAATGGGTGGTCCCCCACCAACCTGCACAGTGCTCTATGCATGCACAATATTGAGTGCCAGTGTCCCTCCCATGCGTGAGCAGTAGGGGCAATGGGGTCACTCCTACCCCTTCTTCCACCACACCCTTAGCGTGAGCTGTAGGGCTAGCACCCCAGGTATGCACGGTGGGGGTCCCAGGCCTGTGCATGTATGGAGGGGGCAGCAGCCCATGTCTACAGCTTTTTATCTGCCAGATGTTGACAGGCATATAATACTGGAATATTACACTGGTGAGAGCTATTTTGCTACCCAGTATTAGTAGTGCTGCTATTTTGTACTTGCATTAAAAGAATCCTTCAACCCCAAATCCGTTTACATGATTTAAACTAAATTGTCCCATCCAGTGTTTGAGACTATAAACAGACGAGATGTTACCACGCCTTAGCCCCCATTAACCCTGGAGTTACCTGTTCATGTCAATGGTGGCTGCTAGATGTAGACCACCACAAAGCTACTACTCACAGCATCATCCTGATGAAGGTGAGCTAATCCAGGCTACCATGGGGTAATGGGCAACCAGGGGGTTGCTGCCTGTATGTTGGGGTGCGCACAGCCATTGCGTGTGTCCAGGTCCACCACCAGCAGCAGGATCAGACCTGGAGGAAGTGCCCTCTGGCTGCCAGCCAGCCAGCCGATGGAGCGGTGGCAAAATGTGGGTGCATGGAGCCCAAGTTGTAAGCGAGCACAATATGCGAGTTTGTCCAATGTCTTTACTGTTTATGTGGCATGCAAGTTTAAGGCGGGAGCCTCTTCTATGCTTTTGGAGCACGGTTATTGAATCTGTAGAAGCCTTAGCTCCTCTCTTAAACTGATAGGTTTCTGATACTACATGTGAGTGGGTCCCCAAGACTTGTGGGCCCCAATGCAGCTGCACCTGCTGCACCTATTGTAGCTACATCCCTGACTGTATTATTATTATTAGTAGCAGCACCGCCACTACCACTAAGCCAGGTCTGGGACACTGGTATAGTAAGCCTTGTACAAACCCAAGGCCATTTGTGCCACAAAGATTTTACCATCTAAATGCACAAGGTAGACAAAAGGTGAGAAGGAAAACAGAGGCACATAAAGATGAAGGAGGTTGTGCCATACAGTAGGTTAGCAGCAGTGCAAGGAACAGAATCTTATCCATCCCAGCTCCCCCCTCGCCCCCAAAAGAAAAAGTGTATTCAGTAGACTACAAAGTCCCTCACTTTCCAAGCAAAAAATCCTCTGGTTTGGTTTCTAATGGAGCTGAAATGAGATTTCACCAAAATGAGAAATCTCATTAAAATCCTGGTTCTCTATACTGTCTTGGGCGAATTGAGAACTTCTTGGTACTTGACAATGTCTTGATTAAGATTCTTGATTTACTGATCATTTGCTTACCAGGATCCTGTTTACCAACTTTCTGCTTACTGCCACGTACTGCTCATTCATCGTTCATTCAGACGAAGTTGGGAGAGTGCAGGTTATAATTAAAGATGAGATGAAATCATATCATTCATTTACCACTTACCACATTGCTGAGGGTACGGTTTTACCTCCAGGTTTGTTGTTTCCACATTTCTGAGCTAATCACCGTGCAAATAGCGCACTGCTTAACCTCCCCCTGTGCCCTGAACCTTCACTCCAGTACCTCAAATCAGAATTGTTCTATGTTATTTCCTTTGCCTTGACCAATCTGCAACTTGAATGCAGATTTGTAAATGAATCTGCTATGCAGTTGCAGATTGGTCAAAGCAAAAGGAACTACACAGAACAATTCCGATTCAAGACACTATTGTTGAGGTTAAGGGATAAATGGTAAGTGGAAAGTCAGTAAATTGGCACAGTATTTCTTGGAATTGAGAGTTTTGAGAAATTGCATTGGTATCTGGAAATGGTTGAGAAATTAATCCCAGTTCCTGATATGTTGAAACTTCTCATGAGTAAAAACTTCTGCTGCTCATTAGCCCTACTTTCTAACTAATGTGTGAAGTGTGTAGAAAACAGGGAGAAAAACAAAAACATACCCCTCCTACGGGGAGGGATGGATCCCAACCCCACAGGTCCAGGGAAAAAACAATGAAAAGTGGATAGTCTCTAAATATATGGAAAGTAAAGCAATATAGTACATCCTGCTACAAGGTTTTTAGAAGGGGAGGGGGGAGAAAAAAAATTAACAACCTCATTCTCAACCCAAGCTTAAAGGATAAAAGACTAAAGTGGAAAAAAAGCAAAAGGCAGCCCTTTCAGGACAACCAAGATCTCTATTGGTGAAGGCTTAGAACCCCTATTTCTTTTATTACAGCAAGAAGAATCAGGTCGAGTCAGTGGTGAAGGTTTTTTTTTTAACTTTTAGGTTAACATCCATGTGAATCCTTGTAAGCTCCAGACCTTTGATTAGTGGAGACCAGCAGAGATTCTGCCTTTGAAGAGAACAAGATCGTTGCGAAATTTGTTACCAAAAATAAAAATAAAATTATTTCCCCTTGGTTGGTGGGAATTAGAATGCATGAGAAAATTCTGGTGTTTCACAACATTTTAAAACATGAAGCGATGTCCCACATCCAACTGAAACTGCAGGAGACCTTGTAGGGAGGCAGATTAGAATTGCCCCCACTGGACTTGTGTCAGGACACTAAGTCTAACATATCCTTAACTCTTACAACAGTGATGACATTTTAAAATGACCACAACATATCGAGTATCTGGGTTTCGTGTCAGTATGAACAGTGCCTTGTAATACTGTGACAGCCAGATATTGATTCAGCACCAACCCAGAGGGGAAAATATCCACCAATACTGAAACACCAATGCTACTTCTATTTAAGTTGTCCATTGTTATTTCTAGTCAACCACAGGCCCAATTCTGCTGAGGTTGTGCGATCATAGGAGATTGCAGACTGCCATTATGGCAGAGTTACAATTTGATCTCACTCTAAGCATGCTAGATAGAAGGTGTAGCTGTGTTATTTTTCTTCCTTAAGTACCACTCTGCCAGGCCTATTTATATAGCCCTAGAAATGCAGAGAAACGCTTGAAAATGAAAACACAAGCATTCCTCACAGCCCTTCAAGTTCTCTTTAGAGAAGATTGTGAAGCTTAAGAATGAAGGCTTAATAAATGGCGGAAAGTTCTCCTAGCTTGATGGAAGGCTCAGAGCTATTCCATCTTTCCCCACAGTTATCACATTCACATCACTAACGGAAAACTGCAGAACCGGTGCTCAAGGGCAGACATTGCAGTATATAGAAGGTTCCCCCCCCTCCCCATCCCCACATGTACCTATGCACAATGAAGGCAAGTAAGAATCTAGAGTCGAGTCACTTACGCGTGACTGCAGACTGTCTGAATAATGGGCTCATTTCATGGAGAATGCTCTGATACACTTGAATCCCAGCCACATGCTACAAAAGCAGTAGAGACATAAGTGCAAAGCTGTGTTTCAACTGATAGGAGGGGACCACAAAGAAATAATGGTACCTCTCAGAAACCCGGTACGGAAAAGAGCAAGGATTGTAAAGGTATTTCTATTCTTGGCTGACACTACTAAAAATGCAGGCCAAAAAATCACACAGTAAAGAATAGCTGCCTTCCTTTAGGGACAGAAAAGCCTTCTGCACACAGCAACACTTTGGAAAGTGGTCAGACTGTCACTGTAACCCCGGTTTGAAGAGTGACCATTAAGATCACATCAACTTAGAATGCATTATCTTAATTAAGAAAGCCTGAAAGCATTTCCCTCTGATGTACAAAAATCTGTATCTCCCTTTGGTTTCTTATCTTTTCTGCCTTTTGCTAGGGGTTGTTGGGTGTGATGGATCGCTCATTCAGACACCTACTGTGCCAGCTTTCCACTCATTCAGACAAGGACAGCTACAGTACTTAAAAGTTGTAATGAAAATGATCCAGGAATAAAAGTAAATTCACTCAGTTTTACTCCGTTCTTCCAACGCAGAAAACAACTCCTATTGTGACTTAGGTATCTTTCAAGTTAAGAACAAAGAACATAAGAATGTAAGTGCCATACTGGCTCCGACCAATTAGGGATGCCAACCTGCACCAATGTTCGGTTGCAGTTTAGTTACGGTACAGTTTATTCCCCTCCCCCCAGATTGAATTATGGGTATGGACCCGTAATTAAATAAAAAATAAAAAACAAGCAAACTGATTTTTTACCCCCACTTCCACAGCTTTTCCTTCCACCCTCACCCCGCGGGGCCCAGTATGGTATGTACTGGCCTTGGAGGACTTAATTGAAGGTCTGGGGGGATCCTCCTCTGTGGAGGAACCCCCCGGCAGGCTCCACTGTTGAAGTCCCTGCTCCATAGTGCACATGTGCAAAATAGCTGCAGGGGGTGTTTTGTGCATGTGCAGCCATTTTCAAAAATGGCACCTGCCACGTCTGTACCATTTTGGATAAAAGGGTAGCTGTTCTATGCATGTGTAAACAGCACCGTTTGTGCATGAGCAGAGCAGCTGCCCTTTTCCAAAATGGTGCTGATGCTGCTGGCACCATTTTGGAAAAGGGCTGTGCATGTGCAGAACTGTCCCAGCAGCCATTTCTCACATGCACACTGTGGAGCAGGAAGCCTAGTTAGGGGCAACCTCCACACAGGAGAAGCCCCCCAGGACCTTCAATCAAGCCCGCCGGACCTTCAATCGAGCCCTTTGAGGCTGGTAATTACCATGCCAGGGCCCTGGTGGGTGGTGGGTGGGCAACCCGGGTCTGTAACAGTGAACCGCAATTTGCGGACCACAGCTATGGACTAGTACGTATTACTCCATAGCAGCATAGCAACTATTATGGGCAGTTATGGATTAATTCGTACTTGTACTTGACATCCCTAAGACCTATGGTCCATCGAGCGCAGTTCCTGCCTCCAAGCGTGACCAATCTCTTTCTCTTGGGAGAAGTACCCAACAGGTCACAATGGGCAATCCATTCCCTGTTGTTTCAGCCCTCAACAGAAAGAGATTATAACTGCAAAGTCTAATTGGCTAATAGTCATTAATGGATCTATCCTCCAAGAACTTATCAAATTCCTTTTTAAAACTAGCTACACTACTGGCCTTGACCACTTCCTCTGGCAGTATAAGTCTTAATATCAAAGTATTCTGGCAGTATAAGATTTCTTAATACCAAAGAGGTGAGCAATAAAATTAGCAGAAATTCCACTGTGCCAGATGTAACATTAAATAGGGAAACAGTATAAATAATATATCATGGCACATACATGCACAGCATTCTACAAATACGATATAAAAAATCATGATTTGTTTGAGTTTACCAAACATTCACAGCTGACATGTTTCAATTTCTTTGCACAGCTGTAAAAACTGACATTATTAAAACAAACAATAAAGTCATAGGGCCAAGATGTAACTATTGGGATATTGATCTTCCTTGCAACTGTATATACTCTAACAGCTAGTGCATGCATAAGTCTCATTTACTTCAATGGGTCTTGTATGCTTGTTAATCTGTCTGGCCAGAGAATTGAAAGTTCTCCCAGGGTAGAATTATCTGAGGCACTTCAGTCTCTTAAGGTACTTCTGAAAATTTCAACCATAGGTTTTTTAAAAAATTATTCTCTCTGCAGAGAGTATTGTTAAGAGTGTTGAAATTCCATTTACATAGATTTATCTATTGTTAAGTAATTCATCAGCTACCAAAGATTTTCCTGTTCACGTGCCAATAAAATAATTACCTCCTTAGATATTTACATCTATCAAATGTCTTATATGTTTTTAAGTTTTATCTATTTAAATACAGCATAAACTATTTACATATCTGACCTGTTAATTTTTGTAGCTGCAGCCAAGAAAATCTGAATTCAGAATTGGAACAATGGGTAATTTCAGACGTGACGGGCCTTTCAGCCCGCCACACTGAACCCTGGACCGGGATCCATCTTGGCCCAATCCCGTACCGATGCACCCGATCCCGTACCGCGGTCGGAACCATGGTCTGGAATGACAGACGTTATCTTCGCCCCATTCCTTATCGTGGTTCAGCTAACCATGATTCTGCAGGTGAGGCCGGTCTCACCTCCAGAATTGTGGTTAGCTTTGAACCCCGCCAGGAATTCAGCATGGTGAACATCTGGTGGGGCTCAAACAGACATTCGCGCAATCACAGCCACCACCCTGAATCCACTGTGATTCAGTGTGGTTGACTGTGATCTCGTAACGTCTGAAATTACCCATAATCTGTTAGCAGGAAGGTCCTTTGGTATAATGAACCCTCAAAGGGCCAGATAAAAAGCTTCTAATATCAAGGTGTGCACTGTAAGAAGGTTTAGCAATATTTATTTATTTATTTTATTTTATTTATAAACTTTTACCCCGCCCCTCCTGCCATGCAGCTCGGGGCGGCTTCCAGCATTTTAAAATACAATAAAAACAGTTTAAAATAATCATAAATATTATTAAAATATTAAACAGAGCTAGAAAAACCATCTAAAACCAAAAATAGGTGGGGGAACTAAAAAAACCCCACCCTACCCACCCTCCCTCCCAAAGGCCTGGGCGAACAGCCAGGTCTTACAATTT
>QEPC01014892.1:1490679-1507089 GCA_003113815.1 Sphenodon punctatus | reverse complement strand
TACTCCCCGCTCCAGCTAACCAGATCCCCCCACCAACTCTAGCTACTCCACGCTCCAGCTAACCAGACCCCCCAGCAGCTCTACTGACTCTGTGCCTCAGCTAACAAGACCACCCCACCAGCTATACCTATCTCCCCCGGAGCCCTTCAGAGTAATCCGGCTGCTGCTCTCCAGGCTGGTTCAGTTGGGTTGTGAATCCGTGGCTGGTGCAAGCCGCAGGACCTTTCTCCATGACTGGACTGGCCCCTCTTCCCCCCTCCACCTGATTTCACCCCCTGCACCAGAGCTGACTGGTGAAGTTTACAAGGGGACTGAACAAGTCAGCTGCAGAGCACTGTGCTGTTTGCAAGACAGGAAGTATAAACAACAAATCCACGTCGTTTATACTTCCTGTCTCACAAACAGCACAATGCCCCGGGCTTCCATCTATGTGGCTTGGCAAGGTTTCAATCTCCCCCGCCAGTTCCCTGCCTCAATGCATCTCAGCTGAGATGGGTTGGGGAAGGGAACCAGCTGTAAATGTCTCTCACCCACATGGACGTAGTGGAGCAAGAGCCATTCAGAGAGATCCTGCTGCTCGACAGCTGCCTTGTTCAGCCCCTCAAACACACATGCGCGACACAAGGATTTCTGGCATTCACTTAAATGTGATGTTTTACTGCTGATAACTACTGATTTTAAATACCATTTTGTTTCTCCAAAGCACCAGTGATTAGTAAACATTTGGCTTTAATTTTCTGACCCACTGAGGTTAAGCTACGGCGGTGAACAAAGGAGAAATGCCCTGCAACATATTCTAAGTTGTAACCCGGAAGTCAAGTGACTCAAAAGAGCAATGTTAAAAATAAGTGCAGATCCAATGAGAACTCTGTCTCATCTTAACTAAGAGAGGCACAAACACGCCTCTATAATAATAATCCCTATTGACACTCATCTGAATTATGTAAGCCCTTTTCACTGAACTCAGTCGGACTACTCGCTACTGCTTAAAGTTAGACATGTGCTTAAACAGAACTGAAACCATACTTATTACTGCCTGATGCTGAACTCTTTTTACAACACTACTGAATTTTTTTTTAATGAAATTGTTTCACTTAAGCTTTTGAAACAACGTATGACACCACCATGCTCCCTCTTCCCCTTTACTTTCAATAAAAACAGGAAAATGTTATATGTGGAGAAAGAAGGGAAAACAATGTTATAGAGTTGTAGATGTAGCCAGTGGGGAATCCAGGGCAAATTCAGAACAGTCCTCAGATAATGCTACTTGAAGCAAAAGTGTAGGCCCCTATGGGTATTTTTAAATGTGATGCTACCACACATGGCCACCCAGGAGCCTCTCATCCGACCACCCATCTGAAGGTGACTTGGGGGGATGCGTGTTCCTATGAGCCACTCAGTACCCACTCATGACCACTCATGGTGCACTGCCGAGAAATCTGGAGTACGCCGTGCAAGACAAGCTGAAAATGTGTGTGGCAATGGGCACCCATGCAGCCCCAACTGTATGAACTGGGACAGTCAGCCACACAAGCAGACAGGCCGCCTGCTCGTAGGCACCGTGGGTGGAGGACATGGCCATTACGAGTCACAGGAACTGACTGCAACTGCCGAGGAGCCGACATGTTGATTTCAAAGGCCAATCTGGCATGCTTCTCCCCCCCTCCGCCCCCCAATGGTCTGTGGCAGGAGGATTGCAAGGCAAGTACCATGGTAGCCATGCAGGGAACTGCTCATTAGTATCCCATCCCACTCACTCCACCTGAGTGGCTGCTCCACACCTGTGCCACGCAGCGGCCACGGACCCCCTCCTCTAGCCTTGCTCATTTAAAAACACTCTGTCAATATGAGAGAGAGAGCGCACCTCCAAAGTGCTTCTGATTTACTTAGCAGCCCTTTTTTCTCACTGCCTACAGATCTTCACATTTTTTCTACATCACACTCTTTTTTTAGACTTCTAACATCTAGATCAACTTCAGATGCAACTCCCACTTCCACCCTTCTTACTACCCTTTTCAAAAAAAGAAATATTTTTATTAAGAGCAGAAGAAATTGGGGACCATTCTATAGCTAGGAATAACCAGAGTCATCTGTCAGAACAACATTTTTTCCCCCCAGCGATATTTGACTTTTAAGCTTCTGACTTTCCTACTGGAACTTCTCGTGCAGCCTGCACCATACGGTACACTTAATGCATTTGCTCTGCGCAGAGTGAAATTGGATACTGCATGCAGGAAGAGGCAGTGTGATTTCAAGTACTGAGACTTGACCATATTAGCTGGAGAGGTAGAGACTTATTGGCTGACCCAACAGCAGGTCTTACACACAATCTCTCCTCCTCCGCTGCCCCCCACCCTTTTTGTACTTTTCAATGCTTTTCTTGGCATATCCGAACATTCCAAGAGACTGACAGCTGAGCAGCACCTCACTAATGTATTACCTGATTACGTTAAGTACTTTCACATGTGGAATTTTGCACATCTAGCATTCAGCCAGTGACAGTAACAAATAGGGTATTAATTAACAGCATAGTGATTAAAGACTTGGAATGCTGACATTGGTAATAAATGTTCCAAGGACAGTGCCGTCGGGTGAGGAATTTGTAAATCAGTGTATTTGCAAAATGAGTTCTGCTCTCTCTCAACTCATTTCCATTCTTCAATTTCTAATAAGGTTAACAAGGCAGAGCTGAAGTATTTGAGACTGAACCTTAGTTTTCTAAGGACCTAATGAATCATGATCAAGCCATTCATATCATGTGTTCCGTAGCAGTAAAGGGTCTCTTGATTAAGCTAGTTACCTTTTGTGCATTGTACGACAGTCACAGTGCATAAGAGGCAGGCCTATCAGTTATGTAAAAAATGTTTCTATTTCACTCTTCAGCATCTAATTTGATTATCTCATTAAGTTTCAATGTACATTGTCTAACTTGGAGATTTATTTCCAAGTTATCTAATTACTGCAGTTTGTAGTCCACCATTAAAACACTGCAGCAGACCAAATGAGAGCTCCCTTGCCGTAAGGCTTCAGTTTAGAGATGAAGTTGATTAAAATGCCATATACAACAAAAAATATTGGCATTCAGTCAAAATTTGACAAATTAGTTGTGGCTTGTCTAATCTACATTTGACTATCAAACATGATTTCTCAAATACGTTCCTATAACAAAGGCTATTGGATTTCTCACTGCCTTCCCTCCATCCGATGCTCTCATAATATACAAACATATATGGATTTAATTTGCTCATTTCCTTCATGATAGCGTATTTAAACTTGTTAACGTACACACAAATCCCAGCAAATCCTGAAAGCCAAGAGGGCTGTGTTTTTCTTTCAAATGATATTTTCCTCCAAATTTCAGTTTTCTGCATGTTACGCACATTTGCTACTCTCAAGATTATCAGGACCAAATGAAAACGGGATTGTATCTCAAAGAAAAACAGTGGAAATACGCAAAACACCAGGGAGTGTAAAAATAAATAAATAAATGGATTTTTTAAAATCCAAAGCTATTACCATCCTAGTGTTTCCAAAAGAAAGAGCTAAGATGGACTCCCCATCATGCCAATAAAGGTAAAACTTGGCAGTGTTTAGTGACACCATGAAGGGATGAGTTTCCGAAAAGAAAAGAAATTCCATTTCCTTCGCCATATGAAGGCTGTACACGCACTGCAATTTTATCCCTCCAGAAACAGAAGTACCTTTCGAAGCCAAAGCTTAAGCCAGATTGGATATATGCCTGTTGGGACTACTTTCAAATTTGTGTCTTATACATGATGGAGACGAGAAACTCAATCTGTGACGTTAACGCAATCAGATGATGATGTTTAATCCTATGGAACAGGCATAGACTGTAGTCGCAGACTCTTGAACCTGCCCTGTTCTTATTAAGATCCCGACCTTCATCTTGTTACAGTAAATCCCCTTAACCAAAGGCATCTTGTTTCTCTCAGTATAGATTGTATAACACTAAATGCATATTAGTTTCCCCATCTAAAAGAATCAGAGCCAAGTAAAACATGACAAGGCAGGGAAGCGTCACTTTCCAAAATTCTAGTGTTTTTTTAATGCTACTAATTTTCAAAGAAAAATATTAATAGCGTAGGGCAATTAGCTTTTCAGAACTTGACATGGGTAAGCACAGCTTCTTCTCACAGAGTATATGCAGTCCTGTGTCCGAGCTCAGTATCCATTTTGTACCAGAACAAATGAAGGGGTTCCAGGAGGGGTGGACAGGTAAATTGAAAATTCTTCCCTGTTGTTTCAGGCATCACTGTGCTCTGATTGGTACTGGTATCTACTTGCAGCAGAATTTTTAATAGCCTCCATTTCTTGTTTATTTATTTATTTAACAATTTCTATCCTGCTCCATCCAGCCTCACGGCAGCTTGGGGGCAGCTTACGTAGATTTTTTGGATAGATTTACATTGTTGGATAGATTTTTCTTCGTGGGTGTTTCAGATACGGTGAACCCTGCTTTGGTGCAGGGCTCTGCACTGGATGGCCCTTGGGGTCCCTTCCAGCTCTATGACTCTATGAAAGAATGAGCGAAACACTAAACACAGGAACCTCTTGAATAGCACACTGCCAATGATTTAATTTAGCTTGCTTTGTCTAATAGTCCTCTCTCCACACTTCCTTTCACGCCCTCTTCTTTTCCTTCCATCAGTGCTGCTTCTCTTTAAATTATATTTTCCCCAATTCAACAACTAGATCTCTCTATTCAAGCATTTCCCTTTTTTCCTGTCTACTGTTCTGCATCCATTTCCATGCCACTCCAGTTGGTTCACACTGTCTCCACTGCTCTATTAAAGGCCTTCCCAGCCATATTTTTATTGTCATGTTGCCTGTGGCTCAACTTCTGCTTTCCTGAATTATCTTCCATCTATTCTATTTCCCAGTGTCCTTTAGGTTTTGCAAAATTCTCTCATTCTTTCCATCCTGAGGCTTTCCACATCTTTCTTGCTCTTTCCTTTCATTTGTTTCTTATTCTGTCAAATCAAAAATTTCATCCTCCATCTCCACCTCCTGCTGCATCTCGTTTCCATTTCCCCAGAAACATTTAATCTTCTTGGGTGTTTCCATGGCTGTAACAGGAGGAGAAGGACAAAAGGATGGGTCAGGGAGAGATCTCTCTCTTCATGGATTTTCTTAAACTGGGGGGAATTTCCTCAAATGTGCAAGTAACCACCACCAGACCATCATTTCTCCACTTCCTGAGCTGAGGTGGAGCAATTTGGAGATGGAGGCAACAGCAGCAGGTAGCTGTGAGGTGTGAGGGGCCAGAGCCAGGAAGGAGTAAAGATCCCCAGTCTGGGTGCTGGGACCAAGGCCTCAGATGCAAAGGTGAGGGAGACAGACTGCTTGCCCATGTGCTGATTTTCAGTTTCTTGTGAGATTCTATCCCATGCAAAATTAGCAATAACATAAAATTCTTGCTTGGCTGCATGCCCACGTTATTTTCTCTCTCCCCGCACAATGTCATGTGACCTTAAGGAATCCGTTAGAGGATTCGTGCACACATTGTAATTTTTGTGTCATATAAATTCATGTTTAATCCACCCCATGCACATTCCAATCTCCTGTAATACAGAACACCCTATGTACACATTTAAATCTCATGTAATACAGAACTAACATCATTTCAAAGCTGGATTTCTCTGCCCTGACATCCATGATGAAACTCACGTTAATTTCCCTGCCAAATGAGAACGAGAAAAGGTGCATGCACAAGTTAAAAAAAATCTCGTGTAAGATACAGTGTGAAATTGTATAACGTGGGCAAGCAGCCAGAGAGAGAGAGAGAGAGAGAGAGATCATGGAGAAGAGAGAGAGAAAGCGAGAGAAAGCAAGGGGCATGGGGAAGGAAGGAGCACCACCAAAGGGTGAAAGGAAAGAAAAAACAAAGTATGGAGGGAGAGAGTCTCCGGTGGTTGGGGTGGCACCTGCAGTCAGCAGGACATCTCACCCTATTATTTTACACCCTTGCTTGGTATCCTTTTCATTCTCAGTATCTCCCTTCTGTAGGATCACCTCTGTCTGGATCCATATCATGGATGGTCCCTCTACTGTCTCTCATTCAGGGTCCCCTTCTCCCTGTAACTAAGTTAAGTGCATACACTTGTGACTTCTCAACTCTGTGAATGTGTCCCTGTCTCTCCCTGTGTTCCCCTCCCCTTGTCTCTCCTCGCCTGTAAGCCCCTCCAAGCAGGGACCTATCTATAATTAATGATTGCTCAGTGCAGCTACATTGCTTGTACTATATAAATACATATGATCATCAATAATAATATGGGTGCACTTATGTTGCAGGGATGTGCATATGTATGGTTGGGGAGAAAGATAGGGAGGGAATCTAAATGATTCTCTGTTTTGATTGTATAAGTGTTGTTTCAGGAGGTGTGTTTGAGCTAAGAGACATTCCTGTCATTGGTGGCTCCCTCAGCCTTGAACTGCCAATCGACAGGCTGCTAATGGGGAAGACACTGAGCAGTTGTAGTGGGGGAGAGCCCTATGTCCTGAGCCTGCAACTCACCAATGGTGAGAGCAGCAATGCTCCATGCAGGACCCTTTAGATGCCCAGACCTCTTGGTATTGTGTAGGGACAAAGCTATGCTCTGGCTCAGTTCAACACCATTTCCACTTAAAAGTTGCACTTTAAAAATTCTTGCCTATTAGATTGAAGACTGAATTAATCTTCCCCACTAAATCATCTCCCCCCTCTTCATTCTTTATCTCCACAGCTGGTGCCATGTCCAGCAAATCTACCAGGCATGTTAGTCTGTGATTAAACTTCGACTCCTTCCTCGCCTTTAAAACCCGTATTTGTTCTGTTGCTAAGGCCAGTCACATCTCTCTGCATAACATTGCTCAACCTAGTCCTTTCTTACCACTCCCAGTGCCCAGACTATAGTCTATGCTCTAGACATCTTTCCCCTTAATTATTTTTAACTTTTCCTTCTTTCCTGTTGGCCCTCTCACTTCTGTTCAATGCTCTGCTTCCAAAGTCCTCCAGCTTGCCAACTTTGAACCAGTCCCACCCTCCTCTGCTAATCACATTGGTCAGGGCTATGGTTTCAACCCAGGAACCCTTAGACTTAACGACTCTACATGTGTCTGGACAGAATTTGCCAAAACCTCCAGGAAGCTAAACCTCATCTTCTAAATCCAGTACCCATTACAGTTGGTTATGGTTTGTGTAATATTACATGTTTATGGTTATAAAAAATCTGCTGTATGTGATGTGAAAAGCAAATTACTTTAATAATGCATATACATGTAAACCATCCACATTTGGTGTTGTTTTAAGCCCCATGAAACACTGGGTGGAAACCGACATGCGGGTGGTGCAGCAGTTCCCGGCCCAGAACAGGATGAAGAACAGTGGCTGCCACTCTCTGGGTTGGGGAGGGGCACCAACCAAATATCCCCATGGCTGGAGAGGCGTCCCGCTGTCCACACGCCCCGGGTGGGAGCGGGGGGCGCAGACGTGCAGGTGGCCAGTCCCGCCCCACCTCCTACCATGATGAGTAGTCAGGGTGCCCAGCCATGGCAGCTCCCATCCTGCCATGTTATGGCTACATCTGAGGGTACAGTAAGGTGTCAGTTAAGGTTAACCCCAAGTCCAGGCCATGGCACCTACCTGCACAGATGACGTAGAAAAGCAGTGGCCTTGATAGTTGACAAGTCCTGGCACATGCTCCTCTCCCCCCAACCACAGCAAAGGGGCCAGTGAGAGACACCTCTGGCCCTGCCACAGCCACTACCAACAGGGGAGCCCCCAACTTTTAAGTCTCACACATCACTCCTTCTTTCCTAATTTTCAAAAGTAGCAAACACCTAGTACAGTGGTTCGAGACTGGGTATTTTTAAATAAGAATGGGGGGGTCCATGGTCGGTGTGCGGGGCAGCAGAGGGGCGCCCAGACACAGGAAGTGCATGAGGAGGGCTGCACACCGGCGGCTCCCTGCATGAATGGGGAGTCATGGAGGCGCCCACCCTGGCTTGCACGGGGCACTCCAGATTTTTCAAGAGTGCTAAGTTCGTGGCCATTGGTGGCTGCTGCTTGGGTCACTGGAGCGTGCCTCCCCACGCACCGATTCAAATGACCACTTGGATACGTGGACAGTAGGAGGGCCATGCGTGGAAGCCTCTCATTTAAAAACACCCACTCTGGTTCCATCCACAGATGACATGAACCCAATTTGGTTATTGACCCACAGTTTGGGAACCTTTGTCCTACTAGCTCTCATGCTGGAACATGTAGGTCTCTCTGTCTTCCTGATGGCTACTGCCTTGACTATTCTCATTTCTCCACAGGCTTCTAACCTGTCTCTAGAATGCCACCTTTGAACCTAAGAGTCTGTTCTTAGTGTTGGCACATGAGCCTTGAATCAACTAGAAGAATTAGTTTAGCTGAACCCTCACCTCACTGTGATTTAGCTACAGTAAGCTTTTGGTCAAAACGAATTCAGCAAGCAATGTTTAAAGTCCTTTTCCCAGTAGGGGATAACCACAGTTATCTGAATGGTTGCTGGTTATAATTTGTCCTTGTTAAAGTTTCCAGCTAGCCCATATTCAGTGCTGGTTTACGAAATGGAAAGATGACATGGCTGTACTGACTAGCATAGACAAGACCTTTCTCTCATTCTCAGAGAAAAATCTCCCTGAATTAATGTGTTTCAGTGCTCTATCCTCCCCTCAGTACACAAAGGTGTGGCTGCTATGACAATGTTCAAGCAAGCATGCCTATTTCCCTAATCAAATGCATATCATTCCCTACTTTAAAAGTCACAGTACGAAGCCTGAAAGCATCTTTTCATGAGAACAGACCTCACATGTACCAGAGTGGGAGAATTCTCTCACGCTTTATCATCTGATTTTTGTGGAGCGTATCTGTTTACAATCAACACTTTTCACTTTTGTGTCTGGGGGGAAAGGTGTGTGAAATTGAAGAGCTGAAACAATCTCCCTGTATGTGCTGAAAGGGGTGGAACTGGGCTGGGAATATTCTGATTCCACACCTATTTGAAATCTTTCAAATGGGAGGATGAAAGCCTGGGATCCTAGGCCTGTTAATCTATTGGACTATTTGGCAAAGTTCCTGTAAGCTTGAAAATTATTTATGAAGTATCAAGTGCATCTAAATTCTCACTGGTCAGGAGCAAAGACTCCCATCATTGTGCTTTTTTAATTCAATTGCTATTTGAGCATGTCCTTTTGCATAATTTGTAATATTATATATTAATGTTAAAGGGCTCCAATATTTGCATTGATTTAGATTTTTTGCTTTGTCTTTATTATTTTATGTTTATACTTGTATGCACACTCCCCCCCCCCATGCATAGTAGGTTATTATGCAATGGCAAGATAAGCTTGGTGATGTAATAGTAAGTGTTGAAGGATGAATGGGAGGGGGAAACTGGCAGAATCCCTTCACGTTATTTCATTAAAAATAAAGAAACAAATATAATTTAACATTGGGTTTGGGGTGTTTGCTTGACCTCCCTAAGAACACACTTTCAAGACTTTTTGTTTTGTTTTGAGAATGCATTACTTTTTATTGTTTATTCATATTCAAAAAGTGTATTGCACATATGCTTGAAATAAAGTATCTTTCGTTTCCCTCCCTCAGCCTCTCTCTGCTGAGACACATACTTTCTAGACTCTGGCAAGCCAAACTCTAGCAGCATAAATTCCTTTAACATTCAGATTGGTTTGACTGTAAATGATCGAAAATGCTAATAAAAAACCCATCCAAGCCAAGTAATGAGTAGTAGTTTCATTTATTTAAAGCGAAAGTGAGAGGTGAGATCTCTCTCCTCTATCCATGAAGCTGTCCTACAGCTGTGCCGTCAAGAAAATAAAGTAGAAGTATTTAATTCCCCTCCTGGTTCTGGGTTAACAGGCAATATATCTGCCATTAGCACGTACAGAAATTAGTCTCTAATAGCATACTAGTAGTCAATTCCAGTTGCAACATATGGGTCATTTTTGGCTTAAGCTGTCTCAGGAAGATTTTACTTCCCATCAGAGCTCACTTTTAAAAAATAAAATAAAAATTAATATCCATGAAGCCTCTGTTAAATTCTTTTAGTTAGAAAATTCCTACAGAAAAGGTAAGTTATTTTGACGAAGGAATCAACATATTATAACATAATATAGTGAGCAAACTGTAGCTCTAGAGCCACACGTGGCAATGGATGCAGCTCTTGGGACTTTTTAAAAAAACAACACAATTAGGACTAGAAACCAGGTGCCACTCAATAGAGAAAAGTTAGGCAGAAAGTCCAGAAAAACTCATGAGCTTCACGACTTTTCACATCAGCATTTCACAGCCAACTAGTAAAAGCAGAATGTGTCTCTTTTCCAGGGAGGTGGTGCCGATGGTGGTTTATAGTTCTATTTTTCACAGTGTTCTTATGGGTGGGTTGTCATTGCATATCTTAATCCCAAGAATGTGTCAGGAACTCATATTGTTTTTCACCCAGCACGACAACCATCCTCTCTCTCAGGAACTCATGAATGAGCAGAACTCAAGGCTATAGCTCTAACAGGGACAGCTGCACCAGGGCCCATGCCCCCTAGTAGAGCTGCATCCATAACGACAAGGAGAGGGGCCTGGGAGGGCTTCATCCCATCTTCTGCTCCGTGGCTCATTTCAACCTACCTACACCTCTGACAGAACTGTGTCTCATGGTACTAGTTTTGATAACTGACTGCCTGAGACTTTCCGTGAGACAGCAGGGTTGGCCTGATATCACACTTTTGGCAGGACTGTTTGAGCATGATCAGCTGAGCGTGTACTTGAAGAGTAGTAATTCATTTTCCTTGCAGTGATATGGGCGGCACTTCTTTCCATAGAGGCATCATGGGATACTGCCTTTCACTGGAATGAAGGAGTGGAATGAGGAATGAAGGCAAGCCCCACTCCAGGACAAGCAAATATACAAACAACTGCACAGTTAATGTAGAGCCAAGTTACAACTCCTGTGACAACCAGCTGTTAACAGCTCCAGTGACCTGAAAACTACTGCATAGTGGAAAACTACTGCTTCCACAAACACAGAAAAAATTACTGCTGAGTTAATTCTGTTTACTCCACAAATAAGTATTTGTGTGTTACAAACGGCATGTTTGATTGCTACAGCTTTCCTCCCATTGTTTTAACGTCTCATCTTTGAATTCATTCACCAAAAGGTGAGAGACTTTAAAGTCTGTACTACAGGATGCCAAGAACTGTCCTACCAGACAGAGCTTGGTAAAATGCTTCCTTCAAAATAAAAGTGGTTTGGGTCAGACTTTGGTTGCCGTATACCTATATACACCACATGCACACAAACAAATCTGTTTCGTTACATCTTTGGAACAGGGTCTTTGGAAAGGTTAGGGCTACACTGTACGTAGGACTTTGATTTATAGTTATATTTTTCACAGCGTGAGACGCATTGTTGGTGAACTGGGACTGTGATAAAATCGCAGAGGTGTTAAGTTTCACTGGCTGGATGGTAGAGAGCAGAGTCAGAGAGAGTGTAATGCGAGTCGAGTGCTGCACTCCAAATGAATGAACTTGTATTGTGGGTCTGGTTACAGCAGGCACACTGCCCTAATCCATCAACAGCAAGTTCACTTACAAACTAGCCTTTGTTTTTAATCCACAAGCCTTTTGGGATTCACTATAATCAAATGGCCAACCAGAAGAAGCTGTAAGGCTAAAAAAAAAACCCCAAACCCATGACATTTATTCTTGAACATGAACTATCCCTTTAAAAACAATTACACAAAAGATAAACAGGTAATGCAAACAAGACTTCAGTGTGCTGTGTGCAGTTAATTTTACAGATATTAAAATATCCCTGGCCTGAGAGTCAAGGAATACATTGCAGATCACTTTGTTTTCTCCTGGCGACGCTCTATCAAATTCTGCTCAGAAAGCTTTGACTGTACGCCACATGTGCGCACAGTATGAGTTTAGATTAGTGATGGAAGGCAGCCACAGGGATTAGGATTGCTGCAGAACGCTCCGAGTTGTTTTTGCTTTTGAACAAATAAAAAGAACCACCTGGATTTTGCAATCAAAATATGTCAAGCAGAAGAAAAAAAAAGAAAGACGTATGTACTTTGGCAAACATGTGACACCCAGATTGTGCACGTGTTATACTATGGAGACATGTTAAAAATGCTATCAAATAGCTCAGCTGCATTCACTCTGGCCTGTCTGTAGCCTGTGGAGTGAAGGGGGAAGGGAGCTGAGAAAAGGAGTGGCAGAGGGTGATGGAAATACCATTAATTCATAAACACTGACAGCTCACGGCTGCAAGTGAAGCTGCTGAGGTATCCTGTGGCAATGTGGTAAAAACAGCTCCTCTGTCAGGTCACCCATTGTACAGTATGGATCAGAGGAGTGAGCTCCTCCTATCAGAAACACTTGGCTTGCAGTCAGAAACCAACAGTAATATATCTTCCCCCTCACCCCCAAGTAGTAGATGTGACGGGGTTCTGTAGTGAGGGTGTGTTCTCATGAGCTTACTCAATCAGTGTTAAATCATCTGGGTTTATATTGAACCAACGAAAACTATTTTTTATAGTTGTTTTGCAATTCCACATTCCCATTTTTTATTTTTCAAAGAGGACAAACGTTAAAGCATATTATAGTTCATACCTTTCAAGAATGTAGAATTTGGGGAATGAAAAGTTATGGTTAGGCCACATCCCACATACTGCCTTAACTCTGCCTTTTATATTATCCCATTAACAAACGTGACATGCCAATAAGGACATTCTATGGATGTCCCCCAACTATCCAAACCCAGCCCAGCCCCCTGTCTACATGAGCCATAGGATGGAAAGGGTTGTTGGCTCACACTAGTCCCATCTATCTGCAAGGCACCATTTAAACCACCCTGATTGTGAGAGAAACCACCAGTGGGTTAAAGTGAGTGAATTCAGGACAGCTGATTGTGAGAACACACCCAGAGGTACCAACATGGCAGAGAAAGTACTAGATGGGGAAAGACCACTCCTAGAGAAATAAGTTCATGAAGGCATAACCAAGCAAGAAGCGACTCAGAAGATGGGTAAAGAAATGACAGTGCAGTAAGGCAGCAGTAAATCCTTGCAGGATTAGGACAACCTCTTACCTGTCAGAGCCATACGCAAGGCAGTGGCACTGAAGGGAAGTGATGAAAACAACAGTTCCTCAGGATCATAATCAGCCAGCTCAGAGGCTGGTACCAATGATCATCACTGGGGACAAGAGAGGGATCACGAGGATCCAAGGAGACCACAATGCAGGGGAGCAGAAAGGAAGGGGACCTGGGGGCAGAAGGGATTGCAGACACAGCAATGAACAAGGAGGAGGCTCTTTCACACAGGGGCTACTTGGGAGTAGGAGAGTGCTGCAGGAGACAGAAGGGATTACAGATGCATAGGAACCAGGAAGAAGATGCCCACACAGACAATGGAAGGCTAAGAAGGCAGGACTAGCTGTAACTCCCAGAAGGACCAGGTAACCAGCCCTGCTTTGTTGCAACCCCAGGGTTTATATAGGACACCGGGGTGGGGCAGCTTCAGTGCTCCCTGCATGGCTCTATCTATTAACCCTTTCTTTGCCATTCCTTAAGTCTTTGAAACAGCTGTTGGGCTTTCCTCTGCCTCTCGGCTGCCTGCAAACGGGAGGTGTGGCACAAAACCCTTCAAGTGAAGGGGACACTGGGACCAGGGAGTCCCTCTTGAGAGGCAGTTTCCTAACATTACCGTTCTCCTGAAGAAGAGTCAGAGACATCGTCTATGTTCCCAAAAACCACACCAGTCCATCTCCCCTTTTCACCTGGGCCTCTCTCACAAGCAAGCCCCTTTTTCCTGAGCCCCTTCTGCGAGTCAAATTTCCTCCTGGGCTCACAGACTCTAGGCTTCCTGGGATGCAGCCTCACTAGCCAACCAGCTCTCTCCTTCCTGGTAATCTGGCTGAGCTTTATAAAGGGATCCCCTGGTCAGGTGGAAACAACTAGTTCCAGCGGAAGTGTAGGCAAGGCCAAGCACCACTATGGGTCTGCAGGTACTTCCTGGCAGTACAATGCCTCAAGCTGAAAATCCTGTTGTGGTTTTTCCTGCCGGATGTGGGCATTACCTCAAATATCCCTTTTCTTTGTTGACTCTATGATAAACTATACCACCATATTCTACCTGAAGCTACCCTTGGAGGGAAAATGTGTACTGAAGAAAGCTTGAACGTTCTATACAATATGTTCGGGGATTGACATGTTTTTGCAGCTTGATTTTTAATTTTTTTCCTCCAGAAAGTTTTCACACTGTATATAGTCATTTTCCCCTCCAAGTTTATAGATAGGATGATTGCTTCCAAGTACAGGTGACTGATATACACGGTCTTGGCCCTTCATATCTCAGGGACCGCCTCACATTCCGTGCCCCAGAGCGACCCCTTCGGTCTGCCAGGGGTGCCTTCTTGGAGGTCCCCCGTGTAAGACAGGGGGCCATGATGGAGAGGGCATTCTTGGTGGTCAGGCCGCGACTATCGAACTCTCTCCCGGAGGAAGCCCATCTGGCCCCAAATTTGTTGGCCTTTTTCCGGGCCTGCAAAACTTGGCTGTTCTCCCAGGTCTTCAGTGGAGGGGAGGGGGGACTGGGTTAATAGGTTGGGGGGGGGGTGTTAGGTGAGTTTTTAAATGTTTGACTTCTCCTTGTTTTATTGTTGTTTTAAATTGTTATTTTTATTCTGTAAGCCGCCCCGGGATGCCATGGCATGAGGGGGTGGCTAAAAAATATAAATAAATAAAAATAAATAATTAGAAAGATGACCCCACCCCCAGTACCTAATAGTTGCAGGGATTTTGGGGTCATCTACGTGCATGCTTTTCCTGCCTCCCCTCCCCCAAGTCTGGACAATTGCTGAAAAGAGTCAGAGAACAGCAGATGTTTTTAAAAAAATGTTATGTCCCTTATGTGTTCAGAGCTGCCAACATGAAACAATCCCAAACACATGGGGGTCCTGTACACCTGTCTACATACATGTAACCGCTCATGGATAGCCAGTGGCTACTCACCAGCTACCCATGAGCTAAGGAGGGGGCGTGGGGTTTATCAGTCCCAGGGAGTAACAGTGATGGTGGTAGGGGAAGCAGAAGCTCCTGGAACCTGCTACTCCCCAGGACTTAGGGAACAGGCGAGGAGAGCATGCCAGTAGCTGTAGTTCTCAATCACCACCACGCTTTCCCTGCTTGTTCCATTTTACATGCAGGTGTTTGTCTTGTGTGGTGGGCCTGGTTGTGCAAAGCAAGTGGGTAGTGGCCATGCGTCTGCCAAATTAGGGTTTAAGATACACATGTATCCACTATCCAGCATAGTGTGTAAAAAACCACCAGATATCTGATTGGCATATGGGAACTCCAGGGAGCTGGGTGTGCCCTGGGGTTGTGCGACATGCAGGGCCTGTTGCATGGCGGTGTAACATGGTTGGGCTTTAACCAAGGTGATCATGAGAACAACAGAATGGCTAAAACAAAAAATGGGTTAATATTGAAGAGTCGATACAGGACATACTAGCAGTTAGCGTTGGTGCAAGTCACACCCATGTCAATAGGACCCATATCTGTGCTAGCTAATCCATGAGTTGGCCAGCACAGGACCACCAAATGTACTACATGAATGTGAGAGGTTCAAATACATATTGTGTGTGTACCATCTGTCCACTTTGCATCACTTTGGCAGTGCAAAAAGGGGGCTAGACATCTGGCAGATCACTCTAGCTAGAGAACCCCTAAGCGACTCCTTGAATCCAGCCCTTGGTCTAGAGGGCATGTCCAAACCTGGAGAAAGTGTGGTCACAGTACTAGAGTGCTCCAGCTGTTCTCACAACTCCCAGGGTCCAAAGCTGCCCTATGGGACATCAGGGCTGTGGCAGCCTACAGGCCCTAGAACCACAAAACTTTCATTTACATGTGGAGTCCCGCAGGGTGCCATTCTGTCCCCCCTCTTGTTTTAACATCTATATGCAGCCGTTAGGGGAGATCATAAGAGGGTTTCAGGGCATGCAGTGTCATCAGTAAGCTGATGACACTCAGCTCTACCTCTCCTTTTCCATCAGCCCAGGCCATGCAGTCTCTTTATTTTCCCAGTGCTTGTTGGCTGTGAGGGCTTGGATGAGGTTGAGCCATCTGCAGATGAATCCTGACAAGACGGAGGTGATGTTGGTGGATGAGGGCCTGGGGGGCCTGGGAGTGGTTGAATCTCCTCTTGTGTGTATGGAGGGGTGGGGTGGGGTTTCGCCCTCCCATGGTCCCGCAGGTACGGAGTCTGGATGTGCTCCTCGATTCATGGCTCAGCCTGGAATCTCAGGGTGTGGCCGTGGCGGGGAGTGCGTTTCGGCAGTTACATCTTGTCCGGTGGCTTTGA
>QEPC01014892.1:1469847-1489845 GCA_003113815.1 Sphenodon punctatus | reverse complement strand
TTCTTTTTTTCTTTTTCTTTCTTTCTTTTTTTTTTTTTTTTTTTTTAAAGAAAACACCAGTTGATCATTTTTGGGGGCCAAAAAATGGGGGGTCTGGAGCCACAATTACCTGAGAAAGCAGTGCTACTACCTGTCAGCCCTGTCATGTAGGTGGCCCTGTGCTTAAATAGAGGCCCAGCCAGCCCATTGCCTTTCAAGGCAGTCCCTGTGCCAACCTCAACAAACCGGGCCAGGTTGGGGCTTCTCCTCCCTACCCCTATTCCAAGCCTCTAGGATTTGAAGTGGAGACAGGGTGCAGTGCTTTTGTTCCTCACCACCCGGGAGAGCTGCTGTGCCTATTTGTACACCAGGCCCCACCCCAAGGCCAGCAGTGCAGGCAGGCGAGAAGGGTAGGGGTACCCAAAGATGTTTTGTCCAGTTTGGGAAGACAACTCTGATCAGTTCTGCTTAATTATAACCATATATGTATATTAGGGTTGCAAACATTAATTGATTAATCAAACCGATTAATCGATTAATCTGTCTAAAACGGAATAAAATTTGTTCCCCGAGTAATCGGTTCGCTGTCAGGACCTTCTGACAGTCCATAGTTTTGAGTCCATAGCTCAAGGGGATGCGTTCCAGCGGAAGGCAATTTCACCCAACATATTCAAATTAAGTGAATCTATGCAAATCTATCTATATTTATGTAAATCTATGCAAATATACACAAATTTTAATAAATTAATTAATTGACAAAAAGGCTTAATCTATGAATCAACTAAAATTTCTAATCGGGTTGCAGTCCTAATGTATATACATAAATGCTCTTGTTACTTGGACAAGTATTACAGCTGAAGAACACACTGTTTTTGAACTGGTGTAGATAAGCTACCGCTACGATATTTCAGTCAGAAGGAGCCCCATTCTGATCCTGCTTTAAGTCAGCATCAGAATTACAATCATTATCGAGATAATTTAGGCCTTTTGCAAGCTGCAAGTGCTTAGAGAAAATTACACACTATATACATTTATAAATAGCTTCACTCACCATTTTTGCAGCCCATCCTGAACACACTGGAGCACAGTAGCTATTCTCAGAGCACCATACCATTATACAACAATTTGGGGACAGGAGATTGAAAAAGAATATTTGATCAAAGTAAAGAAGCAGTGGAGTGGAGGAAGGGTGAGAAAGGGGGGGACAGATGTAGATATAGAGGGAGTGAGGCCAAAAGACCGGGGCTAACACAATCCTGCAAAAAGTGCCATGAGCTCTTGAATAAGGAAAGATAAAACCTCCAGCATTAGAGCAACCCCATCATACCGTGTCAGTACACTAGTTTAGTATTGACACAGAGGGAAGAGTGCCACCTGCTGAATCACTTCTTTTTAGCATGCAAGGTTTTCCTTGGAGGTCTCCCATGTAAAAACTGACCCAGCTAAACTCTACTTAGCTGGACACCTGATTAAATCACAGCATGACATAGCAGTGGTCATTATTTTAATGCCTCTGTCATTCTCTGATCTTTTTTAGCAGCCAGTTTCCATTACTGGAAACAGGCAACGTACCTGCAGTGCTGGGTTTAGTGTTAAAATCCTATGGGTGATACAGACAGAAACTTTGAAGGGGAAGATTTAAGGTGGTTTGGTGTTGGTTCCAAAGGCTACGCTTCTTCCTAATTAAGTGTGTGGCAAAACTCACCTCGAGTTCAGTGGGAGCAGGATTAAGTCCTTACCGACTTATTTTTTGAAATACCTTATTGTTTCCCCTACCTTGAAGTGCTTTAATAAACAGGTTGAAAGCTTGAGCAGTTTAACTGCCACTTCCCAAACTACCTGTGTATTGTCTATGAAAATGGAAAACCCACTTCTGTAACAGCTCAAAGCAGGGTGTCCCAAAATGAGAGTTAGTTGCAATCAGGGGCTGGGTGGATCAGGAGATTGTAGCTATTCTCTTTATTTCTCAATTTCTTAACCTTCAGTAGGGACAACAACCACCACCACCACCCACTGTTATAGCCCTTTAGATAATGATGGGTATTTTCAGATGTGACGGGGCCGATTGGCCCCGGCATGGAAACACCCCTTGATTCCCCACCGGGGCCACCGTGTCACGGGCTAACAGACGCGGTGGCCAATCCCGGCGGGGAATCTGGGGAGGGTGCGGGGCCACGCGGCACAACACGCGGCCGCACAGCTCCGCCCCCCAATGCCTCCGCAGCAGTCCACCCTCCCAGAGACGGGCGGGCGCTGTGGCCAATCCGGCTGCTGCACCCGCCCACCCCGGGAAATTGACCACGGCCCAGAATCGGCGGTGAGCATGGCCACTGATTCCGGGCCGTGGTCAGCGGCCAGACGTGCCGCTGACATGCTCAACCATAGGGATTTCCCCGTGGTTGAGCGTGTCAACGTCACATCTGGTCAGTGTTACGTCCGGTGGTCACCCCCGTGAATCACGGGGTGGAATCAGATTTACCACGCTTCCGGCCCTCCTCTGGCGAGGTAAATCTGATTCCACCCCGTGATTCACGGGGGTGAACATCTGGCGTAACACTGACCAGACGTTCTGAGATCACGCTCCCCATATGGGAATTGACCGTGGTTGAGCGTGATCTCGTAACTTCTGTAAATACCCGATGATAACCTAACAAATGTAAATGAACTGTAAATCTGCATTAGTAGAAGTATTGTATCCCAAACTCCCAGAAGTAATCTCTCATAGGCACTGGATAGGCCTCAGTTGCAGTACTGTGTCCAACTTCGGTCACCATATTTTAAGATGGATATAGACAAACAGGAGAGGATTCAGAGATGACCAACAAAGATGCTAATGGGGTTTGGAATGCAGGTCACAGAATCAGAGATAGAAGGGCTCTCGAGGGTCATCTAGGGGCCAACCCTCTGCTTGGACACAGGCTGACTACAGCTGCAACACTCCTGACAGATGACGACTGTACATACAGCCTATTTTTGAAAACCTTCAGGGACAGAAACTCTACAACCTCCCTATGCAACTTGTTTCATTGTTGGAAAGGTCTTCCTGATTTTTAGCCAAAATCTACCTTCCTGTAATTTGCATTCATTATTTCTAGTCCTGCCCTCTGCAGCAGTGAAGAACATCTCCTTGTCATCTTCTTTGTGACAGCCCTTTGGGTATCTGAAGACTGCTACGATGTCTCGTCTTAATCTTTGCTAGGCTAGACATACCCAGGTTCCCTTCAATCTTTCCTCATAAGACTTATTTCCTCGCCCCTCCAGTCACATGAGAAAAGGTTGAGGGAACTGGTTATACGTAGCCAAAAAAAAAGAAAATTAAGAGGAGATTCAACAACTTTCCAAAACTTGACCAGGCTGCCAAAAAAGATGAAGAACAATTCTTCTCGGCTCCCACCAAGGGAAGGACAAGACACAATGGGTTTAAATTGCAGACAAAGATTTAGGTTATTATTAGAAAGAAATTCCTATCTGCAAGGACAGTTGGGCAATGGAAAATGTTGCTGATGGAGGTTACATAATCTCCTGCACCAAAGGTTTTCAGAAGAAGCTACAGTCAGAAATATTTGTCAGATGTGGTTAGGCCTAGTTAATCCTGTCTTAGTGCAGGGGAGGGCGGACTAGCTAATCTCTGAGATCTCTCAGCTATATGATTCAATGAAACCAATTAATATAATGACTGTTGATATCTTCAGGTAGCTTAGAACAATAGTGCTAAGAGGTATGAAATACCCCATCCATCTGAGTCAATGCCCCAGGGATGCTGTGACTTGTTCCAAGGCCACAGAATCAACATTGCAGGTCATGACTATCAGAGGAACCATGAACAGGGGTATAAGGCAGGAGACCCCGAGGAAGTTACCATAATGGAACAGAGTCTCCCAGTACAGAATAGGATGAGAATCCTTGTCTTACTTCTATACTCCATGAAAAAAGGACAACCTGTAAGCCAAAGGTTTCCAAACTGTGGATCAGTGCTGTGTACGACTATTGGAGCTATAGAAATAATAAGTAGCAGTAATAGTAGTGGGTGTTGTGTGTGCTTTGTGCTTCATAAATAGATGGCACAGTCTCATTAGTTGAATACAGGCAGGCAACTTAATTTTGATCCCAGCTCAAACACATCTTAGCCAACACAGGCCTCCTCAGTCCAAACTACCTGCCTCCGTCCAGACTACACTGCCTCCTAAGTCTTTGTGCAAAGCCTGGGATGGACTAGACTGGATCTGCCACTAACAAAAGGCACTCCCACATACTGGCTAGGATCCTGGAGTGGATCCCTCAGACACTATGGGTGTTTTTGGACAAGTGCCTCCCCACCCATCATGCATGTTGCATAGTCGCATTGGTGCAGCCCTGTAATGTGCATGATGGGTGGCTGATGGGTGGGGAGGCGCTTGTCCAAAAACACCCATAGTGGGGTCATGGCATTTGTGGAGGAGGTCACTAGTGTCTGATGGATACTTACTATACTTTGCATTGTCTTTGTGGCTCTCTGGGGTCATGGGATTATATTCAAGTCTCAAAATGGGGTCTCAGACAAAAAGGTTGGGAACCCCTGATATAAGCCCTTCAGACAGAGATGAAGAGAAAGTAGCTCAAAGGATATCCTTTATTGGACCAACTTTTGTTGGCGAGAGTGTGCAAGCTTTGACAACTACTATGTCTGCATCTCTTACATTTTGGACCAACATGGCAACCACACACTCTAGACTATAGCTGGAGGGCATACTTTTGTCCCCTCCTATGACTCAGGAATCCTGCCCCCAAGAGGTGGAACTAGTATGGGTTGGGAGCAGCAGGCTTGGCAGATTTCCTTCCTCTCCCTGGGGGAAGGAAAGGCTTCATCAGAGAACCCTTGCCTCTTTTGATGGGCTGCATGATACTTCTGCTGCTCCAATGGCTCCAGTAAAACTCTAAAGAAGTGGTGGGGCTAATGCAAAGTCGATCTGAGTGGTGGTGACCCAGGCAGAAGTCCCCTCCTGGAGTCCCTTCCACCAGGAGGAGTTTCCATCACTGCTGTAAATGCTCACCCCTCATACATCTATTTATTTAAAAACATTATTATCCCACCCCTCCTGCTTCAGGCAGCTCAGGGAAGCTCACATCATATAAATATAAAAACACTTAAAACAACTTTAAAAAGAGGTACCAAATACCCACACCCACCCCACCCCACCCAAACCCCCACCCAGAAAAGAGGGAATTTTTTGCTACTCTCATAGCATTCGCAAAATCCCGGCGGGGCTGTTCCAGGTTGTACGGCGGCTGGTCAGTCCGGCTTCCCTCAACCCTGGAGTTGAGTCATCATCTGCCCGCTGTGACCTTTTTGTGAATTATTTTGCGGAGAAAATCACTCTATTCACCAAGATCTCGATGTCGCACTTAATACAGTGGAGGAGGTAGAAGTGGTGGAAACCCTGCCTTGTCCGATTTTGTGCGATCAGTTTCAGTCGGTGACACCCGCTGATGTGGTACGGGTGCTTGGGGCTGTTTGAGCCACCTCTTGTGAATTAGATCCGTGCCCGTCCTGGCTGATTAAGACCTGCCAGGAGCCAATGGGGCCATTGCTGGCTGGGGTGGTTAACGCCTCCCTGCGGGAGGGCAGACTGCCGGCCTGCCTCAAAAGAGGCGGTAGTATGGCCTCTGCTCAAGAAACCATTGCCTGACGTTGACTCCCCTGCCAGCTACCAGCCTGTCTCTAACCTTCCCTTTTTAGGGAAGGTTATTGAATGGGTAGTGGCTCAGCAGCTCCAAGGGCACCTCGACTACATCGGTTATCTGGATCCCTCGCAGTCTGGCTTTTGTCCGGGGCATGGCACTGAGACAGCATTAATGGCTTTGGTTGACGATCTGCGCCGTGAAAAGGATAAGGGTCGATAGACCCTTTTGGTCCTGTTAGATCGGTCAGCTGCATTTGATACCGTTGACCATGAGATGTTGGTGATGCACCTGCGGGACAGTGCGGGGTGGGCGGGATAGTTCTCAAATGGTTCTGTTCATTCCTGACCGGGAGAACTCAACAGGTGGTGCTCGGGTATTATATTTTATCTCACCAACACCACCTGTGTCGGATCCCGTGGGGTTCTGTTCTGTCCCTTCTCCTGTTCAATGTGTACACGCAGCCGCTCGGTGAGGTGATTGGGGGTATGGGGTGAGATGTCATCAGTATGTGGATAACACCCAACTGTACCTCTCATTTTCAGTCGACCCAGGCCCGGCTGTCTCGGTGCTTACCAGGTGTCTGGCAGCTGTTGGGGACTGGATGAGGGATAATCAACTGCAATTGAATCCTGACAAGACTGAGGTGATGTTAGTGTATAAGTCAGTGGAGATGGCGACCTCCTCAATTGGGGGGGGTTGCCCTCCACTGATATTCCAGGTATGGAACCTGGGGGTGCTCCTTGATGCACAGCTCCACCTGGATCTCTAGGTGGAGGCTGTGGCGAGGAGTGCCTTCCGCCAGTTACATCTGGTGTGGTGGCTTCGGTTGCTGATTTCGGTTTTGAATCTGGCCACGATCCTCCATGCTTTTATCACCTCTTGGTTAGACTACTGTAATGCGCTCTACGTGGGGCTACCTATGGTGATGTCTCAGAAGCTGCAGCTGGTGCAGAATGCGGTGACCCAGCTCCTGGAGGGCTGGACCGCTGAGAGCACATTACACCAGTGCTCCGATCTCTGCACTGGCTGCCAATAGTCTTCTGGGCCCAATTCAAAGTGTTGGTTTTGACCTATAAAGCCTTACACGGTCTGGGCCCTGCCTATCTGTGAGACCGCCTCACTCCTCGGCTTCTGGACCGGCCCCTGCGGTCATCTGGGGGTGCCCTGTTGGAGGTCTCTCAGGTTTCCTGGGGGGCCACGCAAGACAGGAAGTTCTCGGTGGCCGCAGTGCGCCTTTGGAACTCCCTCCCAGTAAAGGTCCGTTTGGCCCCTGACCTCCCGAGTTTCCGTAGGAACTGTAAGACCTGACTGTTCTGCCAGACATTTGGCGAGGGAGAAGGGGGAGGGTGGTGGGGGTTGTATTCAGGTTTTTTGTCTCCTCATTTTTATTGCTGTTTTTAGTATTTAATGTTTTATATATTTTGTTGCATTTTTTATTGATGACTTTGTTAGTCGCCCTGGGCTGTCTGTGGTAGGAGGGGCAGGATAAAAATGTTTTAAATAAATAAATAAAAAATAAACCACCCATCTCCCTTGCTAAATGCCTGGCAGAACAGCCAGGTCTTACAACTTCATCGAAAAGAGGCAAGATCAGGGGCCAGCTGGGCCCCCACCGGCAGGGAGTTCCACAGCTGTGGTGAGGCCACCGAGAACGCCCTCCCCTGTGTGGCCCCCCCAGAAGACTTGGGGGACCTAGAGCAAGGTGCCCCCAGATGACCTCACGGGCCGATCCAAAGTCCGGGGGTGAGGCAGTCTCACAGATATGCAGGGCCTAGGCCGTTTATAGGCCAATAACAACACCTTGAATCAGGCCTGGAAAACCACTGGCAGTCAGTGCAGAGAACGAAGTATCAGTGTAATGTGCTCCCAGTGGCCTAGCCCCACCAAAAGCCGGGCCACTACATTCTGCACCAGCTGCAACTTCTGAGCCATCACCATGGGTAGCCCCACGTAGAGCACGTTACAAGAGTCCAACCTGGAGGTGATGAAAGCATGAATGACGGTGGCCAGATTAGAATCTGAGACATACAGCCGGAGCTGTTGCATCAGGTGTAGTTGACGAAAAGCACTCCTCGCCACAGCCTCCACCTGGATATCCAGGCGGAGCTGCGTATCATCAAGGAGCACCCCCAGACTTTGAACCTGGGAAATCAATGGAGAACAGACCCCGTCAATGACGGGAGCCACCATCTCCATCAGCTTACCCACCAACATCACCTCAGTCTCATCAGGATTCAACCTCAGTCGGTTTGCCCTCATCCAGTCCCCCACAGCTGTCAGACACTGGGTAAGCACCGAGACTGCCGGGTCTGGGTCTGTTGAAAAAGAGAGGTATAGCTGGGTGTCATCAACATATTGATGACACCGCACACCAAACCTCCTGATCACCTCGCCGAGTGGCTGCATGTACACGTTGAACAGGAGAGGGGACAAAACAGAACCCTGTGGGACTCCACATGAGAGGTGGAGATGAAATGGAGAGGTGGAGAGGTATGATGAAAAATATTCCCCGAGCACCATTTGTTGAGTTCTTCTGGTCAGGAATGAGCGGAACCATTCTAGAACAGTCCCACCCACCCCTGCAAAGTCCCACAGGCGCATCACCAACATCTCGTGGTTAATGGTATAAAATGCAGCTGATAGATCTAATAGGCAACAGGGTCGAACGACCCCGTTCCTGTTCCCGGTGCAGATCATCCATCAAAGCCACAAGCGCAGTCTCAGTGCCATGACCTGGTCGAAATAATCCAGACTGAGGGATCAAGAAAACCAACGCAATCAAGATGCCCCTGCAGCTGCTGGGCCACAGCCTGTTCAACAACCTTCCCTAAAAAGGGAAGGTTGGAGACAGGCCGATAGCTGGCGGGGGAGTCAGCGTCAAGTGATGGTTTCTTGAGCAGAGGCCGCACCACCACTCCCTTGAGACAGTCCGGCACTCTGCCCTCCTGAAGGGAGACGCTGACCACCCCAGCCAGCAACGGACCCAGCAAGATTTAATTAGCCAAGATGAGCATGGATCTAACTCACAAGAGGTGGCCCTAACTGCCCCAAGAACATCGACAGGTGTCACAGACTGAAATTGATCTCATACAATTGGACAAGATGGGGCTTTCATAATCTCCAGTTCCTAACATATATCATTGCAGCGTCAAAGTCCTGGTGAATACAAGCAATTTTCTCCACAAAATAATCCACAAACATGTCACAATGGGCCTTAGATGACTCCACTCCCAGGTAAAGGGAGGCCGGACTGACCAGCCCCCGCACCACCTGGAAAAGCTCCACTGGACGGGATTTTATGGATGCTATGAGGACAGCAAAGAACTCCTTCTTTGCTGCCCTCATAGCTACGGCATAGGCCCGTAAACTGGCTCTATGACGCAATCTGTCAGCTTCAGCACAAGAACGATGCCACCGTCGCTCTAACCACCACCCTTCTTGCTTCAGGAACCGCAGCTCCTTAGAAAACCAATGAGGCCTACGGTGCTGCCGCACGAGTAGCAGACGCCTAGGAGCCATCCGATCGATGGCCCCAGTCATCAGGGTATTCCATGATACGACAAGGTCATCAATTAGACGGCCATAGAGATTAGAGAGTATCTCGCCCAGAGCCATCACTCCGGTTCCATCAACCTCCGGGGGCGAACCATTTGATTTGGTTCTGCACCTTTCCGGGGGCAGACATGTGACATGAGCGAGGCCTGCAGGAGGTATGGTCCATCCATGACAAAGGTATAGTTGATATCTCCCACACTAATGGATCACCTGCCTCAAGGTCAGTGCAAAACACAAGATCCAAGGTATGCCCCCCACGATGTGTCGGGCCACATCACTTTCTGAGACAGGTCCATGGTTGTCATGGTGGTAAATGAGCTCATACATCACCTGTGATCCACATGGCTCCTGAATCACCACCACGAGAGGATGTTACTTTCTCTTTCTCTCTCTGAAGGAGCAGAAATGCCCCACTGTCAGTATTCTTCTTCATGTCCTGTCTTAAGGCATTGTGTAATCTGGCTACATCCTGTTAAATAGCTGCCTAATTACACTCCAGAGGCAGCTGCTTGTCAGCAACGAGCAAGGCAATCTCCGTGGTATCCCGTAACCATCTCATAGGCTTGATTTGTTAATGTCTGTACAGTATTTTGAGGTCCTTGCATAAAGTGTACAATATCTAGCTATGCAGTAGTATTTGCGCACATTGCCAGGTTTACCATTATTATATGTTAGAAATAAGAATAAATAATCACGACTCAAAAGTCATCTCAAGTGTGCTCTAAAGCAGTGTCAGGTATATCTGGATACAAAATCTGCTGACCCACCAGTAATTTTATTGCTGAAGAGGCAGTATTATGTATCGTACCATGTTATGTTTGGGTTCTTCTAGCATCCAGCTGTTTTGTTACTGTTATTGTTGGCTATTGCTTAGGTACTGGAGATACTGCAGGTGTTCTGTGCCTTTAAGGCTCCGTCTGCAAATTCAGGGAATGGGATATGGGGAGTTCTGGGATAGGAATGGGACTGTGCTGAGTGTATGTGTGAATGAGTGAGAGCAGATGTTCATTAAAAACAGAAAAGGGAGAGAGCTAGTAGGCTATCCTGCTTAGTTCATATGAGGCCTATAGAGGTCTTGGCTCCTTTGTCAACTTCAGTAAAGACGGAACAAGCATGATTGTTAGAGGAGAGTAACTGCTAATAAGGTAAATATTTCTTCATTTTGGCCATTTAGGGTTGATTATTCCAGGTGTAACAATAGTCAGCACTTATTAATTTGCAAAACACAACACTCCAGTGGGGCCGATAAAGATAATCTCTAGTTTGGGAATTGATGTCCAAACAGGCTAAGCAAATTGTCTGCAGCCACACAGGGAATCAGCTATGGATCTGTGGAACTCTTTTGTTAGGGATTTTGTGAAGGTCAATAGCATAACCTCATTCAGAAAAGGAACAAGTTCTTAAAGGACAGGTGCATAAATAATCATTAGGCCTGAACTGAACTTTTGCCTGGTTTCTATCTCTGATGGAAATGAGCATTTCGTTCATTCCAGTCACAAGTTCTGAAGCAACTGTTGTTTTGATAATTTGTTCCAAGTTCTGATCAGAACGAAAAAATCAAACCAGATTCTACATATGCGCAAAATTGTGACTGCCATTCTGCACTTGTGCAAAATGACCACCGCTGTACAATATGGCAGCCACGGCACTGTGTGCAAAACTATTAGGTCGGAATTCCAACCCAAAAATAGTATTTTGGTCAGAATTCCGACTAAGCCATTGACAGCCATTCCAATTTTTCAGAACTTGCCCACAAAATGGGAATAGCTGTTTTGAACCAGCCCTATTAGCCATTAGTCAAGTTGGCCACTTGTAGGGGTATGCATGTCATTTTCGTTATTACAATAATGATAATGAAAATTGTCATTTTAATTATTGTTATTGCAATAATGAAAACAAATAATAATAATAATAATAATAATAAACGAAAATGACATTTTGTTTTTGAAATAAAGGGAAAACACTGACAAATGTATTTCCAGCTATAACTTTTTTGTTTCTTATTCACTTCTGATGGAACTTGGGGAGATAGGGTCCCCAACGAAGGGCATTATGTGTACCAAGTTTCAAAAGGAAACTGATTTAAGAAGCAATTGAATGTTGTGATTTTAAGAAACGCTCAATTCACATTCATGGCTACATCTTCTTTATCATCCATCCAATTTGCATGAAACCTGTGAATATTATGTCCCTCTACAAGCTTAATTCTCCTGCAAATTTTCAGAAAGACTGGATAAAGGGTCAGATGGTATAAGACATTATCTTTAAACTACATTTCCAGCTGTAACATGTTTATATTCCATACAGTTTGCAGGATATTTGGCAGGAATGTATCATATACCTTCCCTGTCATCTCTGCAATACTATAGGTCAATTTGATAAAGGGACCCAATTTTATAAGCAATTGAAGTTGTCCCCTTGAAGACCATTATTGAGATAAATAGCAGCACATGCAGTGCCAGGCCAAGGCAGGCACCGGGCACGGCTGGGGGTGGGAGACTATAGGAGGGAGGATGTGGAGCAACCCAAAAGACTGACAGACATATTCACTGGCCAATTACTGCATGCTTCTAGCTTTACAGGACCAATCGGTAGTGGCGTTGAGGCGGGCATAGGGGGCGGCCCTCAAGCGGGCATAGAAGGGACATAACTGGGACTTTGGGGTTAGCATCCCAGCAATCAGGAGACATAGTTTACACATCCAGGCTGGCCAATTATCATCACAATCACATCCTGCAGCACTGTGACAGAGGACATAAGAGAATCTCTGTTGGCTCTTTCCTAAACAGATGATTCGGACTTCCCAGTAAAAAGTGGGGGAGAGAAGTTATGATGGTCACAGCACAGAATGAGGATATTTGGTTGACATTTCTGCCCACCAACTGACATCACAAACCGATCTTATACCACAGTGACACATCAGAGAATCCCTGCCATAGGCTCCTTCTCTGCATATGATGTGCAGGCATATAAAATTGGGACCCTTTATCACATCTTTCTTATATGTGGCAGAGATTATTGTGAAAGTGTGCTATACAGCCCAGCCAAATTTCATGTACACTGGTTGGACTACAAAGAAGTTACAGTCAGACATACATTTATAAGTGAATTGCTTATACCACCAGGACCCTTCATCCAATACTTCAGAAAGTTGGAAGACATAGTAAATGTAGGAAGGGGTATACACTTGCCAAGTTTCATCCACATTAAATTTGACACAAAGAAGTTACAGCTAAGAATGTATATGAAGAGGTTTGCAAAATAATATAATTCAACTGCTTATAAAATTTGATTCCTTTATCCAATCTTTTTGTAATTTGGTACACTTAATGCCTTCCATTGGAGGTATAATCTCATCATGACTCAGCCACATATAATGAAAAACAAAAAAGTTACAGCCAAAATAGTGTTTTCAATTGAAACCAATGGAAAACAAAAACGACAATTTTATATTTATGAAAACAAAAATGACAGATTTAAATAACAAAAACAAAAAAATGAAAAGGACATGGGCCTCTGGTGCACACCTCTATTGGCCAGAGGATAAGACCTCTGACTGCTAGGAGTGAATGGTAGGGAATGTGATCACTCCATTCATAATGGGTTTGTAAACTTCTCTGAGGCAATTGAATTTGGTCACTTTCAGAGACAGGATGCAGGACTAGATGGCTGTTGGTCTGACCCAGTTTGACAGTTCTTAAATTCTTGCCTTCTGGGATTAAATTCTTAATTCTGGGATTAGAAATTAGTTCATGTGGCTAGTTAGAGCAGGTTGCCGAACATAAACACTACCCACAACAAAATCAGGTGATTTTTGTCTTTTTTGTATGAAACAGCTGGAAACAAACTCCCATCTCTTTACATTTAGAAAAATACTTGGCAAATGGCACAAGTGGAAAAAATACCCAATGCAACGCTGCTATTTCTGGGGTGATCCTCCCTCAGATTGTTTTGGAATGGAACTCGCACAGGCGCCAAGTGCTAGCTCTCTGTACACAAACAGCTGCAAGTCACTAATGGGTTGAATACGTATCTACCATGTGTATTTAAAACTGGAGTACGACTGTTAGATTCCAATTAAGTTTATTTGGCAAAATCAGACAGGTCAGTTTCATAGCTGTACAAACCTATGAATACTAAAAGTCACAAAGATGGTCAAGTGAGTCTCTAAATATTCAAGCAACAGGCACAATTTCCCCCATCACTGTATTTTCTCAGACTACTCCCTGCTTCTGAAACGAATCAAAATCAATGTCTGTTTGAAAAAGCTGAATGCTCATCTCTGTCCTTTAATCCTTCCCACAAAGCAAGTGGTTTTTCAGTATCTTTAGCTTGAGGAAGAAATTTCTCAAATTCAAAGCTTTGGCAGTATGATTTATTAGCTGCAATATTTTATATTGTGTATTTTAATTTTATAACCTGCACGGTAGAACCAATGTTATCTTAGGGATTAGCGAGTAACAAAAGGATAAGAGGTAAAACTGCTTAGGCAAGTGGGAGCTCCTACCATTGAAATGACTGGTTAGATATGTGTATATTAAATGTGTGGTAATGATCAAGGAGTAGCCCAAGAATATTAGCAATTGAATTATATTATGATTTGATGGGGTACCTTGATGAGGTACTGTTATGTGGGTATTGTCGTTTTCAATGTTGTGTGTTTTGTATGTTGACAATGACCAAGGGTCACGTCTGGAATAAATTGATTTGATTTGATTTGTATCTTTAGCTAGGACACTATAATGTCCAAACTTTTATTTACTTATTTATTTTTTAAGGGAACACACTGTCCAGAGAGGCAGCTTTCTGGGGTCAGCATTGAAAGCTGGGCCAGCTCTCTGCTGAGAACAGCAATAATTGTGAGTGCCCTCTCCCCCGTCCTGCCATTGAAATCACCAGCCTTGAGACTTGCAGTACAAACAGGGCACGATGATCCTGTTCCCTACTGATCAGCTGATTTGGGGTGGGGTGGGGTAGCAGAAACACATATGCATCCACTGCAAGCCTCAGGCTGGGATTTGCAAGTGGCGGGGAGAGGCATCCAAATTGTTTCGCCCTGGTAAAATAAACGAACAAACAAACAAACTCACCTCTACGGTTCACTAGTGCAGTTCCACTAAAACGTAAATTTTGCTGCACAAGTCTAGAAAGAACGGGGTGGGCCTTTTTTGTCCTAGGGTGCAGCCACACAATGCACTTACCACGCCTTGGGCAGTCTTACCCCACTCTGGGCATCCTATTCCTAACCACACAATGCAGTTCATAGTGTGCCTGGCAACCACCAAATATTCTCCCTGCAACAGTGCAGGGAGGACAGCTGGCTGCTACATGCTGCGTCCTTAAAAAATGGCAAAGGATGCAGTGTGTAGTGGCCTTACCCAAAGTCTGGTAAGGCTGGCCAAGGTGCGGTAGCACACCACCGCTTGTGCGTCCAGTCCTGTCTGCTCTGCAGTAAGATTTGCTGTGGGGCTTGGAGCAGCAGGCAGGCACTAGCACCAGTCCCACGTGGCCACATCATGGCTGAGGGTGTGGTAGTGGGCAGGCATGGGGGAGGAGGTGGGGCAGGGCCAGCCGCCCACTTGTGTGGCCAGTACCTTGGTTGGCCAGCCCATTTAGCTGCCCGGGGGGGGGGAGGCAGGGGACTGCCTGTTCTGTTCCCTGCGCTGGTCCTACAGTGTGGCAGCCGTGATTGCCTGCTATGGTGCGTGTGGGGATTGAGCCCTCTGCAGGTCGTGTGGAGGCACCACTACTTTCATACTTCAGGCCTAATTGCCCTATTTATTTATTTATTTCGTATTCCATACCCTCCTGTCAACAGTAGCTCAGAGCAGCTCACAGTGCACTATAAAATATATAATAAAATATACATATAAAAGATAAATATAAATATAAATAAAAATATAAAATTCAACAGTATAAAAATAAACACAGTAGTGGAGCTAAAAACAACAACCCCCCCCCCCCATCACCCGTCTCCCCCACCAAAAGCCTGGTGTAACAGCCAGTTCTTACGCTATTGTCAGAAAGAGGGAAGGTCCGGGACCAGGTAGACCTCCGTCGGGAGGGAGTTCCACAACCTTGGTGCGGCCACCGAGTATGCCCTCCTACTTATCTGTGGGACCGCCTTACTCCCCATGTGTCCGTGCGACCCTTGAGATCGTCCGTGGGAGCCTTTTTGCAGGGTCCCCGGGCAAGGCGTGTGGCCACTGATGTTAGATCTTTTTCGGTGGCCGTCCCTGTGCTGTGGAATTCGCTCCTGGAGGAGGCTCGGTTGGCCCGCACTCTCCTGTCATTTCGACGTTTATGTAAGACCTGGCTGTTCCGCCAGGCCTTTGGTGAGGGGGAGAGGGGTTGTTTTTCCCCCCCTGCATTTTATGAATTTTTAACTGTTTTAAATTGTTTTTATATTATTGTTCGCCACCCAGGGCTGCCCTGAAAGGGCAGGAGGGGTGGGATAAATTTTTTATATATAAATAAATACAAGATTTGCCACAGGAGAGACTTGGGGGACCTCGAGAATGGCACTCTCTGCCGACCGCAGGGGCCAATCTAAGGCCCGGGGAGTGAGGCGGTCCTGCAGGTAGGTAGGGCCCAGGTCATGTAGGTCAAGACCAATGGATGAGGGATGAGACGAGCTGACCAATGGATGATGGAATATGATGATGGTAGTCGACCAAAGCCACAAGCGCAGTCTCAGTGTCAAAACCCAGACAAAAGCCGGACTGTGAGGGATCGAGAAAACTGACATGGTCCAGGTGCCCCTGAAGCTGCTGAGCCACCACCTGTNATCTTAGGGATTAGCGAGTAACAAAAGGATAAGAGGTAAAACTGCTTAGGCAAGTGGGAGCTCCTACCATTGAAATGACTGGTTAGATATGTGTATATTAAATGTGTGGTAATGATCAAGGAGTAGCCCAAGAATATTAGCAATTGAATTATATTATGATTTGATGGGGTACCTTGATGAGGTACTGTTATGTGGGTATTGTCGTTTTCAATGTTGTGTGTTTTGTATGTTGACAATGACCAAGGGTCACGTCTGGAATAAATTGATTTGATTTGATTTGTATCTTTAGCTAGGACACTATAATGTCCAAACTTTTATTTACTTATTTATTTTTTAAGGGAACACACTGTCCAGAGAGGCAGCTTTCTGGGGTCAGCATTGAAAGCTGGGCCAGCTCTCTGCTGAGAACAGCAATAATTGTGAGTGCCCTCTCCCCCGTCCTGCCATTGAAATCACCAGCCTTGAGACTTGCAGTACAAACAGGGCACGATGATCCTGTTCCCTACTGATCAGCTGATTTGGGGTGGGGTGGGGTAGCAGAAACACATATGCATCCACTGCAAGCCTCAGGCTGGGATTTGCAAGTGGCGGGGAGAGGCATCCAAATTGTTTAGCCCTGGTAAAATAAACGAACAAACAAACAAACTCACCTCTACGGTTCACTAGTGCAGTTCCACTAAAACGTAAATTTTGCTGCACAAGTCTAGAAAGAACGGGGTGGGCCTTTTTTGTCCTAGGGTGCAGCCACACAATGCACTTACCACGCCTTGGGCAGTCTTACCCCACTCTGGGCATCCTATTCCTAACCACACAATGCAGTTCATAGTGTGCCTGGCATCCACCAAATATTCTCCCTGCAACAGTGCAGGGAGGACAGCTGGCTGCTACATGCTGCGTCCTTAAAAAATGGCAAAGGATGCAGTGTGTAGTGGCCTTACCCAAAGTCTGGTAAGGCTGGCCAAGGTGCGGTAGCACACCACCGCTTGTGCGTCCAGTCCTGTCTGCTCTGCAGTAAGATTTGCTGTGGGGCTTGGAGCAGCAGGCAGGCACTAGCACCAGTCCCACGTGGCCACATCATGGCTGAGGGTGTGGTAGTGGGCAGGCATGGGGGAGGAGGTGGGGCAGGGCCAGCCGCCCACTTGTGTGGCCAGTACCTTGGTTGGCCAGCCCATTTAGCTGCCCGGGGGGGGGGAGGCAGGGGACTGCCTGTTCTGTTCCCTGCGCTGGTCCTACAGTGTGGCAGCCGTGATTGCCTGCTATGGTGCGTGTGGGGATTGAGCCCTCTGCAGGTCGTGTGGAGGCACCACTACTTTCATACTTCAGGCCTAATTGCCCTATTTATTTATTTATTTCGTATTCCATACCCTCCTGTCAACAGTAGCTCAGAGCAGCTCACAGTGCACTATAAAATATATAATAAAATATACATATAAAAGATAAATATAAATATAAATAAAAATATAAAATTCAACAGTATAAAAATAAACACAGTAGTGGAGCTAAAAACAACAACCCCCCCCCCCCATCACCCGTCTCCCCCACCAAAAGCCTGGTGTAACAGCCAGTTCTTACGCTATTGTCAGAAAGAGGGAAGGTCCGGGACCAGGTAGACCTCCGTCGGGAGGGAGTTCCACAACCTTGGTGCGGCCACCGAGTATGCCCTCCTACTTATCTGTGGGACCGCCTTACTCCCCATGTGTCCGTGCGACCCTTGAGATCGTCCGTGGGAGCCTTTTTGCAGGGTCCCCGGGCAAGGCGTGTGGCCACTGATGTTAGATCTTTTTCGGTGGCCGTCCCTGTGCTGTGGAATTCGCTCCTGGAGGAGGCTCGGTTGGCCCGCACTCTCCTGTCATTTCGACGTTTATGTAAGACCTGGCTGTTCCGCCAGGCCTTTGGTGAGGGGGAGAGGGGTTGTTTTTTCCCCCCTGCATTTTATGAATTTTTAACTGTTTTAAATTGTTTTTATATTATTGTTCGCCACCCAGGGCTGCCCTGAAAGGGCAGGAGGGGTGGGATAAATTTTTTATATATAAATAAATACAAGATTTGCCACAGGAGAGACTTGGGGGACCTCGAGAATGGCACTCTCTGCCGACCGCAGGGGCCAATCTAAGGCCCGGGGAGTGAGGCGGTCCTGCAGGTAGGTAGGGCCCAGGTCATGTAGGTCAAGACCAATGGATGAGGGATGAGACGAGCTGACCAATGGATGATGGAATATGATGATGGTAGTCGACCAAAGCCACAAGCGCAGTCTCAGTGTCAAAACCCAGACAAAAGCCGGACTGTGAGGGATCGAGAAAACTGACATGGTCCAGGTGCCCCTGAAGCTGCTGAGCCACCACCTGTTCAATAACCGTCCCTAAAAAGAGACGGTGAGAGACTGGCTGATAGCTGGCAAGGGAGTCAATGTCAAGCGATGGTTTCTTGAGCAGAGGTCCCACCACCACCTCCTTGAGGCAGCTCGGCACTCTGCCCTTCCTGAAGGAGGCATTGACCACCCCTGCCAGCAACGGCCCCAACATCTCCCGGCTAGCCTTGACTAGCCAAGATGGGCAGGGGTCCAGTTCACAACAGGTGGCTCTAACTGCCCCAAGGAAGTATTATGCAAGTACCATTGCCTTCCAGTAAGGATCTGCAATTCGATATACTCAGGTATTCAGATTCTGCAACTTTTCAATAGGAACTTTAAGGACAAAAATAGCCGAATGGTAAACCTAAATGGTGTTCACATTTGTGTTAATGATTTTCGCTGATTTTAATTTTAAAAAAATTAATCTTTTTAGGAGTCATTCGTGGGGCTACACATGAGATAGGGTATTTTATTAATTCTTGCACCATCCAGGAATTGAAATAGCAACGGAAACCAGGTCTCACATTATTTCATGCCCACACATGGCTCACTTAAGCTTTAAAAAGGGTGTTAAATTACGCATCTAAAGACGGTTTCCCCTTGAAAAATGAAAATTCAAACAGCATAAAACAATATCTTAATTGAAAACGTCATGCTATAATTGATAGGAGTGAGATGCAAGAGACCTCATGCGTCATCTAGTCCAGCCCTCTGCATCAGTGCAGGATTGGCTATACCTAAATTGCTCAAACAGAAAAATCCACCAACAAAGAAATAGAGCCTATAATAAAAATCTGCCACAAGTAAAGCTTGGGAGTGCCCAGAGTACACCAATGCCTAAAATAACAGAACCATTATATATATATATATATATATATATAAAATATGATCAGGGTCTGACCACCATATTTGGGGGCAGAAAGAAATGTTCCCCAGATCAGATTGGCAGCAACTCTGATGAGAGTTTTGCCTTTATCTGCATCATGGAGCACTTGTTTGAGTCATCTGCATATATATATATATATGTGCAGGGCCCTCAAACAAGGTACCTGACAGATAATTATAGTACCCAGGTTCCAGAACATTCCATCAGTCCTACCTCCAGTTGTGGGCATTTTTGATGTTTCAGGAAAAAGGGAAAAATAATGAAAGATGTAGGCCCCTCTCAAAAAGAAAAAGAAAAAGAAAAAAGGAGGGGGAAAGGTGGTAAAAGAAAAGGTGGTAAAAGCAGTTGAAAACAAACAGAATGCAGAAGAGCCAATCGGCTGGTTTGGAATGCTGAGAGAGTGAGTGAGGGGTCAGAGGAGAAACAAAGCGGGGAGCGGAGAAGGAGTTTTGGTGGGAGAGGCTGTGTCCCCCCCTCCCCGACTCTGTCCTGTTTTATAGTACACTGCCAATGATACCTTGAAGTTTGGTATTCTGACCTGGGAGACTCTTCTTAGAGAGGAATTACCAGGGGAGGGTGATCCCCATCTATAGGGGTCATTAGCATCTTGCAAAATTTTGTGTTAGACATCATCAGATTCCCTCACATATATTTTGATGAGGGGATTTAAACGTACATTGTCACATCTGTTGAATATAACTGAGACCCTGATCTGAAATATCTAGGTCGGGGGGTGGAGGCGGGTCCAGGGGTATTTTTCTCCATATTACTCCCCCCCCC